>QXVZ01024770.1:0-17058 GCA_008931825.1 Phallusia fumigata | reverse complement strand
GGTCTTCCGTTGGCCACGCTGCTGGATACAACTAACGGTCGCCATATCTGTTTGTCGAAGTTTGAGCAGCAAAATGTCGCCGCCATTTGTCGTAAACAAGTTTTTTATTGGCGGTTGACACGCAATGGCGACGTTGAAGTGTTGCAACGTGACAATGCACGAAATGTTGAGTGCCCGATAACAAATGGATGACAATTGAGGCGTTACGGTTGAAACGTTATCAACACTTAAAACTGATACTGTTTCGCGGTGTTTTTGCGGAAAATGGTACTTATGTACAATAACGCAATCCATCGTATATTTTGCATGTGTTCCTAAAATAATTTGTTACGCAGCAACTCGGTGTATAAAGTTCAAACTATTTTTTTTCGTTTAAATAGCTTATGTCCATATTTTGAAGGCGTGTAATAAAAAAAACAATAAAATTGTAATTTAACATCCTCATTGCGGTTAGCCATAGTTTGTGCACTTAAACAATCCTTATATTTTCCTACGAAACAGCATGATTGCTTCCAGGTTGACCCAAGATTGAAATACGACAACAAATTTAGTTTTAGTTATTTTTTTATGTCGGAAAAATTCGAGGGAAGTTGGAATTGTAAATTTTGACGTTTTGTGTCTTTAGTCTCATAGACTATTCAGTTAAAATGATTTTGGTTGAACGTGTTGCAGTTTTTGGTCAATTGCCCATTTGTTTCGAATTGTCAACCATTCGTATCATGAGTATGTACGTGCCGTGTGCGGGCTTTCCTGCATCTTTTCGTGTACAAACAGAGCTTCAAATTTCAATTTCTGCTTTTCACAGCTCATATAACCCGCGCGGCAGTGTTTCCCATAGATAAAACAATACGCTCTGAAAAACAGCACCACAAAAATATCCTTGGTATTTTATTTTCGCCGCTACATGAAAGATGCCCCCGACCTGCACTGCAACCGTCAACAACAGCTCCCAAGCTAAAAACATTCAACACCAGCCGTGGGAACGGAAATTACAGCACAAGTAGGGTAAACGCTCGTGACCTTGAATGCTGGGCAAGGTCAAATCGCGAAAAAGCGGCGTGCAATGGATATGATAGTGATTTGCTTCAAGCGAAAGTGGCCCCGTTTCACGGGTGGGTGAAAGTCGATGGTGCGTGACGGCGGCGCGCGGCGTATTGTCGCGTCACGATACCTTGCGCGCCGTGACGTCATACATGGCGCCTTCGCTATTGTAGTAAACAAAACGATTTTTGGTACATTTAAAGCCACATCAAGCTAGTATAAAGATTGTTTCACAGCAACCTGGAATGAAAATACTTCTGCCGTTTTTTAAGCATTTTTCAGGTAACATGGACGTAGCTAAAACCATTACACCTTTACAACGGAGCCGTTTTTATACTGATGCTAAGTTTACTTTAACTACTTTGTTAACAACGGGCCGACCTTAAAAGCAAATTCACTTAGTTCATTCATTGCTGTTTCCCCTTCCCTCGTTTTAACAACGCCAAAATTACAATGTGATAAGAGAAAGCTATTTTAGTATTTCAAGAAGGGATTTGCCCACAAAAGTGCTTGGCATTCGTATCAAAACCGACGAGATCAATCCGTCTCGGCTCATCAAGCCGTCGCCCAAGCGCAGGCAAAATCCATTGCTTGCTCTAAACCTTACCGTAAAACGGCAAACAGCCCCATTACCGGGCTTTTGATGCCGTCCTTTGTAATTGGCGAATAATCAAACACGCTCTTAATCGCCAGTAATGGCCTGAGCAGCGCTCAACCGGTTGTAGCACCACTGCTTGAGAGTGTTATCTTTAGCTAAGTAAACTCGCCCGTTCAAACAAAAGTCCAGGCTGATAGTTACACGGCCTTTCATCCGGCGGCATGGGAAAGCCAGGACACTGAAAACGGGCACACCTGTGGTGGAGTAACTGTGCACCACGATGGGGCGTTCACATGGCGAGCTGTGAAAATGCCGCGTGCCTAATTGACACGAGTATTCGATGATAAATCGCGTGGAACGGCGACAACGGAATGCCCTGCGTCCAACTGTTGCCTGCGCTTTGGCTTGGTCTGAATGATCAGATTTACGCAGTGTGATTTGGGTATGATCAGAATTTCAATTGTTTGTGGTTTAACCTGGATTGGCTTGTGTGGCTGTTTGTGCGATCAGTTTCTTTTTTCTCGGCGCTCTTCATAAACAAGTTTCACAGGGGCGATTTGTTTTTTAAACAAACTAAATGGCAAATGATTTTTTTTCTTATTTTGGTACACTGTATTTGGCTTTCATTTACCAACACTTTTGTAGAAATGCGTTTGACTTTTGAATTTATTGCCCTGTTCCAATACGAAATTAGGAATTATTTGTTCGCAAATTGTCTGCCATGAAAAAGCTTAAAAAAAGCTTGCAATCAAAAACATGTCTGCAATCAAAAAGCTTTTCTGAAGATTTTTAATAAAACCCCGCTTCCATATTTAGTAATACAGTATTTACAAAACAAGGGGAAATTAAAAACGTAATATATGGATTTTACTCGCCAATAGGATTCCATTGTCAACATTGTAAGCGAAAACGGATGTAATTTATATCATTTTATTTTCGTAAGAAACTCGAATATATGTACGCACTGCTATATTAGTACAAGCATACAAAATGCTAATTTTCACCAATTTCTGTGGTGGTTTTGTAAGTACTACGTAAACGATTCAATAAACGCTGCGCAATAAATGCACTTAAGGGTGCGAGAACAAGGATCGACAGGTCGTTTTTGTCGTGAAATCTCAACCGCGGAATGTTAATGTCGGAAACGGTATCGCCCATCGCGCACCTGTGCCAATAACGAGTAAGATAAACCGAACGCCGAAAACAAACTGGCCCATTATGACGTCACAGTGGCCAAACAAGCCCCCGCCGCTCGTCCTGAGATTTTGGTACGACCCCGTTCTACAAAGAAAACTCCGTTAATTGGCGGTTCGTATTCAATAAAAATCGCCTAGCTGCCTAGGAGAGAGATGTGAGTTTAGGAGGACATAAGCTGCCATTTTAAGCAGGAGTTACTTAACGGCTGTCTGTTTTCTATGTAAACGGTTTAGGCAAACATAGAAATCGGTGCCTTTTGGAAAGTCGGCACAGAAAGGCAAAGTGCGAATTTGCTACCATGTCAATAGGTGCCTGATTTTGTAATGGGTGTGAAACGCTGTTGCGCAGCTTTTGCACAATGGGTTTAATTTGCGAGCTAGCTGAAAGCTCCGTTACAAGAGTCAAACATACTATTGAGGTATTACGTTTGAATAAAAAAACGCCCTTTTTATACATTAGTGGTTTAGTCTCGGTCTATTTCCCGAGTTAAACTCATGCACTATGTATATTTTAAGGCTCTGTGGTCTCTTTTTATGCGCAAGGACGCCAAATTCAGGCGCAGGCTATTGATCCATACTTTTTCCACACAATAACCCCCAAAACAGTCAAACGAATTCCCTGGAGCAGTGTTTTAAAACAGTTGCCATCAATCGATTCGCCGGGCAGCAGACCACACAAAATGCAAGCGACGTATCGTTCCCCACACAGCAAACGATAATGAACGCTATAATGCGTAACTAATGATGCCAGTGGTCGGTCGTTAGGGTGAACAGGGTTAACAAAAAGCAACGGCGCGTTCCATCTTCTGTGAAGCGTTTTCAGCAATTTCGACGCATATTAAGCGGGTTATCTTACGACCTTTGTGTAGTCAACCATGTTAATTTGTTTTTGTTGTTATGTTCTTGTTTATAAATTTGGTACTCTCGTATACTTCGGATAAATTTGGTTTCTAAATATACATTTACAAAATGCCCGGCATACAGCAACTGTTAGTGTAGCCGATTTCATAAATGCCATTGCACACCACGTCCGCGAGACGCAAAGACATAAAGCCAAAACAAAACCGACCCATAAAGCATTTAGTGTAGCAAGTCGTAGGCCAGACGCTGTTGCCTGATGTTCGAGGCATCTTATTAGTATAGTGGTGTCACTAAATAAAAATTCACAAGGTATACAATACAATTACGAACCAGAACATCGTTTAAATCTTGAAAGAAGTTCATTATAAAGCTGATAAAGAAGGTGTACACAATGAATTCATTTTTGCATGTACGAAATAAAACGTTTAACGTACTTTTATCAGTTTTAAAAAACGCGTTTGCATGGTTAATCTGCACGAAGCTTGTTGAGAAAAATCGGTGCCTGCTTGAAACGGGTTTCCTGACAAGCTCATGTCACAGGCAAAATGGTTTATGGTTTTGGGGACCTAAATTATTTTTGTGGTTATAGTGCTTTGTCTTTCGTGCACCTAATTACCGTTTGGGTAGTTTGTTGGCACAATTATATGGCGTATAGATAGAAAGACGGTGTAATTGATGAATGGGTTGAGCGGGGTGCATTTATAATTAGAGATGCAAATTTAAATTTCCAATGATTACAAATTTGCGATGTAGAATTCTCACGGGGCTATGCATCAATTTGTGTTGTGACTTCAAGACAAATGATAGAGCGAAGGCACAAACATGATAATCGACCTTTGTTAATGATCACTTACAGGCTATTGCGCGTTACCAGCAGACTTGTAATCAAGAGTCTTCAGTAACATATGCCTTACGTACACCCCTACTTTATTTTAACCGAGAATTACGACATTTTTGATGAGCTAATTGATTCCTTGTTGTCGTTCATTGTATTGTTGGTACATGTTTTATTTTTTGCTTTTCGAGGGATTGTAAAGTTGGTGGCGCAAAGTTAAAGCGAATTCGTCTTGCTTGAAGCAATGCGATTGTGTTTTTCTGTACAAGGAAACATAAGAAACGGAGCCGGTAATGAAACTATTAACTTTCAGGAGGTTAAGCGGTTGAGAAAAGAAAATGTCCTCCAGAAAAAAAGGTATGGCAGGAGACGTCTCATTGGATATAAACATTAATCCGAGCTGTTGTAACAGAACGAATAGCAAACAAACCCATTTGCAACAGTCTCATTAAGGCATCTTCCGGCTTAACTATTCCACCACATGACGCAAAACAGGCCATTTTCGCGTGACAAAATACCATCACATTGTAATTCTCACACGAAACCGCTTCTTCCAGGTTAAACCAACAATTTACCGGGCCAGCTCACGTAGGGGGCCCGAGGCCGTGGGAACCAGGCCCCTAAAGCCCATAAACGGCACCCGGGGGTTCATGGTCGTTTTCTGCCAAATCGTTGAACATTTGAGTTTACCATTGGGTCGCGTGAGCACTACAAATCGGTGCTTGAAGGCAAGCAGCAATTTAGGGTTTGTCGTAAAATTCGGATGTGTCAATTTTCGTAAGCCACCAACA
Source organism: Phallusia fumigata (assembly GCA_008931825.1). Lineage (NCBI taxonomy): Eukaryota > Metazoa > Chordata > Ascidiacea > Phlebobranchia > Ascidiidae > Phallusia > Phallusia fumigata. The sequence continues at coordinate 11,736 of QXVZ01024770.1, read as the reverse complement.
TGGGAGAGGCGAATTAAGGGATTCTTAGTGGATTTTAGTTGCCAGAAATGGAAAGGGCCACACGCAAAGCAACGATGTCGAATTTGTATGTGATACTCGGACACCCAGCTCGAGTCCTTTCGCCCAAGGTCTTTTTGTACGTCCATGGTCTTACAAACTGGGCATGTCAAACTTTTTCTTGCTCTGTATGTAGTGTCAGTCGTTCACGTTGTAATGGTGTAGGTATAGTAACATACTCCAAAAACGAATTTATCACACTAAAAATCCCAAGTTTGCATATTGCGATGTCCGCGTAGGCGCGTAGTGTTTTTAGGCTATAGTGCGAAAGCGCTAAATGTTAAAACGCTCCGATTAGTTCGCATTCAAACCACACAACTTTAAAACGGTAAGTTAACTCAACAAAGGCAAATTTTGGCCAATTTTAGCGTAATAACATCGTTTTTTTCAGAAAAGTTATGTAACAACAGTACGTTTATACATGAGTCTAATATCTCTCGATAACCAGCGTAAATTCAATAGACTACATAGAAATATGCGCTCTTGACAACCACTTAACCACACGTGAAGTCAACACCTGTTAACTGTGTAAAAAAATACAGCTTTCCGGCCTTTTACTGTTTGTAAACTACAGCAGGGGGTACATTGGCGCCCAGAGAAGCTGAGCTGGCACGCGTTAAGTTGTCGACCGGCTTGTTCCGCTAACGTTTGTCCCTGTGTTGCAACTAACCGCTGGGGCTGCTTATCTGGTAACAACAAGTTGACAAACATTCCTACAACGCGGTGCTAAGTCATGCCACAAACTTCCGCTCAAAATGCTTTGTAACGTTTTTTTGAGGCCACTTTTACCACACACTAATGTTTCTGTCACGTAGGCAGGCATTCGGGTTCCGAATTCCTTCCTGGGAAATACTGTTAGATATCATTATATAGTTCGTTGGTAGTGAAAACGAAACGTATTTTTTTGAGGACGGGCGGTAAATTACTTTTAACTTATTTCGTATAATTTTAATAAGGTACGTTGTTAAACAATGTCTTTATTTACAAAAAATTGCCCTTATTTTTAGGCATAGCTTTAGTAAGCATGTGTCATCGCCAATGTGGCAATCAAATAATCATTTAGAGTCCATTCAACTGTCTGGCAGTGGCGTCTTACCTATATTTGTATTCGCATGTCCGTCGTGCTGCTTGGAAAAATAAAACTCATCTCCTGAGTGTCTTTGCACTTTGATCTTTCGCGCGACCGGCANCGTTTGTATGTGATACTCGGACACCCAGCTCGAGTCCTTCAGCCCAAGGTCTTTTTGTACGTCCATGGTCTTCCAAACTGGGCATCATGTCAAACTTTTTCTTGCTCTGTATGTAGTGTCAGTCGTTCACGTTGTAATGGTGTAGGTATAGTAACATACTCCAAAAACGAATTGATCACACTAAAAATCCCAAGTTTGCGTATTGTGATATCCGCGTAGGCGCGTAGTGTTTTTAGGCTATAGTGCAAAAGCGCTAAATGTTAAAACGCACCGATTAGTTCGCATTCAAACCACACAACTTTAAAACGATAAGTCAACTCTAAAAAGGCAATATTTTGGCCAGTTTTAGCGTAATATCATCGTTTTTTCAGAAATGTTGTGTAACAACAGTACGTTTATACATCTAATATTGCTCGAAAACCAGCGTAAATTCAATACACTACATTTAGAAATATGCGCTCTTGACAACCACTTAACCACACGTGAAGTCAACACCTGTTAACTGTGTAAAAAAATACAGCTTTCCGGCCTTTTACTGTTTGTAAACTATAGCAGGGGGTACATTGGCGCCCAGAGAAGCTGAGCTGGCACGCGTTAAGTTGTCGACCGGCTTGTTCCGCTAACGTTTGTCCCTGTGTTGCAACTAACCGCTGGGGCTGCTTATCTGGTAACAACAAGTTGACAAACATTCCTACAACGCGGTGCTAAGTCATGCCACAAACTTCCGCTCAAAATGCTTTGTAACGTTTTTTGAGGCCACTTTTACCACACACTAATGTTTCTGTCACGTAGGCAGGCATTCGGGTTCCGAATTTCTTCCTGGGAAATACTGTTAGATAACGTTATATAGTTCGTAGGTATTGAAAACGAAATTTTATTTTTTGTGGTTTTATTCTGAGGACGGACGGTAATTTACTTTTTACTTATTTCGCATAACTTTATATGGTACGTTGTTGACAAGGCTTTAATTTACCAAAAATTGCCCTCATTTTTAGGCATAGCTTTAGTAAGCATGTGTCATCGCCAATGTGGCAATCAAATAATCATTTAGAGTCCATTCAACTGTCTGGCAGTGGCGTCTCACCTATATTTGTATTCGCATGTCTGTCGTGCTGCTTGGAAAAATAAAACTCATCTCCTGAGTGTCGCTTTGCACTTTGATCTTTCGCGCGACCGGCAACTAAGTAAGCAAACCAACAATGATGAATCTCAGCCTAGCCGCCTCTTTGTCGCACGAAATCGCGTAAATTTTCCACCAGCCGTGGCTCTGCAAACACATAAATATGAAGCTTGGGACTGCTGTACTGTTTTGAAGTGATGTTTGCTTTCTTACGGGACGGCGTGCTCTCTAAAATAACCGTTAATCCGGCGGCGGGATGTAAAAAGAGCGGCAATGAACCTCCGTCGCAGTAATGACAAATNCTTCTAGAAGCAGGCCAGCCTTGGTACACATCTATGCCTTGATGTGTAGTGATGTCGTACAAGCTGTTACCGGGTGATAACTGCGATTTGATAAACCATTCATCAAAAGACTACTCGCATTTTCGCGTGTACTCTTCTCGCTAATGGCTAAACTGGCCTGTGTATGTTGCCTCACAGTGGCCTGGATAAACATGTCGGATCCGGTTGTTTGGGGCTAACTGATCTACACCCGTGCCTTGAACTTTTATCAGGGTTGACATATGTGCCGGACATGGTACTCAACAAGAAGACATCAATAATTTCTTCAACTTAGATAAGCAGTTTGCACAAGCCACCGCATTTTGTCATAATACATGGGCTGCACTTTCAAAAGTGCACATGACAATCTCACTTTTGATACCACAGCCTGCAAAGCATAAGCAATGACGTTTTCCTTAAACTGCTCGTTTGGTAAAAGATACAGCTGTTAATATCAGGTCAATGTAACGAACATTTTAGATACATAACTGCTGCAACTATACACTGTTAGAAAACTGGGGTAGTGAGCTACAGGGTAGTGTACACTATGGATTACTGTCATGTTCCCGCGTTTCTTGACTGACAGTTACTGTTATAGGATAGAATAGGAAAAAACACTGTGAAAGCACTGTTGGTCGATAGCCGATGGCCTGGAATTCACAACACAATAAACAACAATTTCTATGAGACACGGCGGTTAGAATGTCTCTACTGCTCAACAACTTACTTGTGAATAGCGCATTTTTCGAACCAAGGTTCTGTCAAAATCAACAACAGTGGGTGCTGAGTGTTTTTGCGGAAGTACTGCTAGACATTGCAGTGACCTATCAAAATGACCCCGACAGCCTCAACCGCGAGCGCATACGTAATAAAAACACGTTTCTATGTTGAAATTTTACAGCTGGAGCAACTGTACACAATAATCAAAGGCACAAAAATCCAATAGTTTTCGCGCGCACTTTGCTCTATTGTTACATCAACAGAAATCGTTTGTTGCTTCTTACAGCTGAAGCGACTGTAAACAAAATGGCGGAAGGCTTGGGCGTTTCGGTGATTGGCAAGTTTATGGGCTGAGAAGAGGCGAAATTCACGGCCAATTTAGTTGCAAGTCTGGCGTGAAACTTTGACAATCAGACGGTTTGACATTGTAAGTTTTGTGTGACATTGTAAGAAGCAAGCGGATTTATTTCGATCGGTCAGATCCGGACAAATACGCCCCGCTGCTCTATGATTGTTTGTGCAGGATGATGAACGGAATACCGAAAATAAATGACAGACAACGTTCATATTTTTGTCATAAAATGGCCGGTTTTAGCTTTTGCAAATTTCAACACCTGTCATCATGCTTCTGCAAATTTTAAATTAATGCCCTCAGCTAATGATTGTTATTGTGTGTAATGTTTGCAAGATCGTTCATTTTTGTTGCGCAATAGTTATGAGTGTGGTTAAAAAGCATTTCATATTTAGTGATTTTTTGGTGGATTAAACATTGCTCCAGGCAAACCACTTAATGTCAAGTGCGCAATGCAAAATTGTGGCCCTATAAGCACTTAAATCGGCGATAAAATTTTGATTAAAATCTGGTTGACCTAATGGCAACGACCCTGCATTCGACGCAAGGGAAACGTTTGGCCGGGACAAGTGCCGGAAAAATTGTCACAATAGGAGTGAACAATCGCACCTTCCACTGCGCCTCGTGTCCGCTTACCACGCCTATTGACTGGCGCTCCGCATAACCTAAGTGGGCACTTTGTACGACAAAGTAGTGTCATTACATTGGCGGGCGCGTTTTGGCACCTCGCTAGCCCGCATAAAAGGCTTTGTATCCACTGTGTAATTACACCCAGTCGAGGCGTGGGTAATGCGAGAACGCAACTTCTGGCCCTTTGCCGCCTTATTTACCCAACTTTGCATCCCTTTCCGGACTTGAACTGACCATTTCCAGTTGAATTTCTGACCGTCTTAAAACGCCACCCCCATACGGCCTAGTGTCACCTTTCCAGGGGTCAGTGACCTCTAATGACCCCTGGACGTCCACCGTGGCGCTTTCCTGCGACCCTGGGTTACTGCTCTTTGACTTTGGTTGTGGGATAAGCCTCTGTGCGTTGGAAATCCTATTGCGCTATTTAATGAGGCTAGTAAGGTTTTTGGGGTTTAAAGGCGCTTTTTCGCACGTGTGTTTTGGTGAATTTGCGTGCATCTTTCACCTGCTGCTCTTCACTTATTGGATTGCTGATTGATAGTGTCAGTGTCCGACTGACTTGTCATAGCTGGACGGTTGGTCCGTTTGACAGATGACCCGCAAGTTATCACAGTGGTCACAGCTAATTGCGTATGTTTTGACAGGCGACCTTCGAAATGGACAGACCTTGGCGTGTAAAGTACTCGAAACGACGTTGGAGCGAAGGTTAAGGGCATTAATTACCGGTAAGTTTTGACTTCTGCCCAGCAAAACACGTCTAATCTGATTTGCTCTGTCCACCCCGTTGACCCAGCAGAGGCGCATCTTGGACGTTTTTTCTGTGTCAAATCATTCAATGTTTTCGCAAGGCCGGAGGAGAAAAATGTTGATGGAAAAACAAGTTGTGATGTGTGCTTCGGGTCATTAAAGTTGTTTTTACAAAATAACGGTTACGACGGAATCTTCGAAGCGATGGTTGACAAAAACAAGTTTCCTTTGGCGACCCGAGAATGTTACTTTCAATTTTTTTTCGAAAACAAAACAATGCAACAAAACGCTGTCAACATATCGATTTTGGAGGTATAAACAAAATAAACAAATTGTTGTGGTTTAGTTAGTAAAAAAAGTTCTGAAATTACGCGCAAACGGAAATTTTAAAAACCAGTTTTTTTTGTTTCCAAATAATTCCCGCCTCATTTATTCGTATTAACACTAAACCTATTAAAGCCGAAAGTGCTGTTTAATTTTATTAGTTATACTGCGAAAAAATGTGAACATTGAAACATCTTCCAAAATCACACAGACATGATCTCTGTCGAGCCCCCCACGCTCGTATCCCAAAACGCGACTGGCGCAGCGGGAAAAATATGTCCGTATGTGGAAACCGCTCAGACATACAGGTCAAGGTTCAAGATATGCCAGAAAATGCAACGTAGCTTTACTTAAATCCACTTGTTTCCTGTCGCGAGCTCACCCGGTGTGTGCTCTACACCGCTGAGGGCAAGGAATTCGGCTCCTGTGGTGATAAACACTTCCGAATGCTGACAGATACCTAAGCGTGTTGACTAACACTGCTTGCGCTGTTAAGAACCGGTTGCGTAAAGCTGCGGTTTGGCGCATTTTGGCGTTTTTGAAATTTTGAAGTTGGCGCCAAACGACCTTGTAATGGAATATTTTAACGCGCTTGTTTTGCTCGATAGTGTGTGCTTCAGATTCTGGAGTCTGTTGGTTGCATACATTTTGCGTTTGCGGACCCAGCCAATAGTTGGAAAGTAGGATACCCTGAATAGAAAAAAGCTTTCAAAGTGTAAAAATACAACGTACAGAAATATAAGAAAATAAAGGACTCTCAGGTCACGAGTTTTCAAATATTAAACCTTGAAACAAACTTTACAATATATTTGTTTTCTTTGTTTTTAGTTTTTGTGTTGTCTGATTATAAAGCGCAAAAAAAATAAATCCCATAAAACTTAACATCTATCAAAAGCACATTTACATTTACTTTTCACATATTTCAAACGAAAAGTCCTTATTTCGTAGGTTTTATCCCAGACAAAGCAAACCCGTTCTCTGTAACAATTTAAATGCACAAAATAACAATAAAAAATGACACACCTAAAAGTCGAAAACATGTTATTATACAGACCTACACCTCATTCGGGAATTTCAAAAATGCACTAACTACTATTTACAAACCATTCAGTCTCATTCAGCAACCAAATTTCAACCCGGCCCGACCCAATAACACAGGGATCTCACACGGGGCGTGAACCACAACAGGAACCGGCTGCACTTGAAAACCACCCAAGAGCATTGAGCTAGGAAACTATAACACCTGATTACGTCATGGCGTAACACAAATTCCTCCGCCGAGCCATTAAGATACGCGCCAGAATACCATAAATCCGGAGGCAAAGAGGACGAAAATTTTCGACCACAAATACACTTTCGCTGATGTTCGTACGCGAGAGCATCCTGTTTTTTTGTGGGTGCATTCCAAAAATCATTTGGCCGTGATTTTTCTAAAGGGGGTGTTGCATTTTTTGTGTTGAAACGAAACCAAAAGTTTGCCTACATTTATATTTATACACACGGTGCGCATGCAAAAACTCGTTATTTCAAAATGGTCACTTACAAAAGCAATCACTTTATCACATAGCGCCCAGAAAATAATTAATTTTGATTCGAAAACAAGTTGGTTTCCCCTTTAATAAATTCCACCGGCGTCTGAGCGGCGTCAAATTGGCCGCCGCCGATTTCCGGGGCCACTGATTTCGAAAATACAACGCGATAACAACATCAACTCCAGGTCGACACAAATATTTTGCGTTTTTTTGGCCCCGCCGCCGGTGGCGTGCGAACCCGAGTGACGTCACCGCTCCCCACGACCCGCCACCTAGTGGTATATATGCTGTTAGTTTTAGTTTTGCTGATTGTCAAAAGAACCTATACTCCCACATTGAGGTTTTAGAAGAATTCGGTGCTTAATAACAATTTACTTTTATTTTGTTGATTTGTCGTTTACAAATTGTAGCAATCTGCCAGAATACAAAACTATATTAAAGCATCGTGTTTTTTTGACAGGAAAAATTTAATTTATTCAGCCATGATGCAAAGATACAACTGCAAGCTAAATGTTTGAAATCTCATGTTTCTTAACTAAAAGCCCGGATTTAGAAAACGTTTTACCAAATACCAACCCTTACAAACGAAGCATGGTAAAATAACAGACGTGAATATTCAGATAGTTTTCGAAACTGATTTCCACTCTGGATTCAGCTTTCACTGGACCCCTTGGGAAACTACGTTACTAAAAATCTTGTCCCCGTGAGAAAATGACGTCAAAACCGAATTCCTTACTTTTACATTAACATCTGCGATGACCAGTCTCAATCGTATCCATTTTTATGAATGAAGACATTTTTTACAAATCTCCCACGCTTTGTACTGTTAATTAGCACTCGTTTTTGTGAATGGCATCCAAGGCAACCGGATAGCGTCTGTCCTATCCACATCCTTGCCATCAAACAGCAACCTATCAGTGCTGTAATGCAACAGTGTACAGCTTATTTTCACGTGGAAATTGCCTTGGAGTTGTGTGTAATTTGACACCAGTTGTGCGTATGCAACAACGTGATCTTGTTTGTCGCTTTTGCTGCCAACCTGGAACGTGTCGCGCCGCTGTGTCGCGTGGCGCGTGTCGTTTCCGGTCCCGGGCGTCAGCAAAAGCGACGTTGTCCATTGTTGGAATACTGCTCGCAGAAAACAATGGATTGAAACGCTCCTTCCTTTTTTTCTGTCGTAAATATCAAGCAGAAGCAGAAATTACACGTGAATGCCGAAAGAAAAAAATATCGGAGCGAAAAATGTTCAGTACAAAACGTTTATTGCCAATAGCTAGTTTCGGAAGAGCTTCGAGCGTTGTCATAAAGTTGTCAATTTTGTCGACTAAAGTAGGTAAAACAATTTTAAAACATACATTATCGCAATAAGCAAAAAATGCCGTTAAAGTCATTTTAATTCCTTTTTTAAAACAATGTATCACTAAATAGTCTTTTTAAAGGTTTTTTGCACATACAAAAAAGGAGAGTCTCCTGACCCACAAGCTTGTAACGCGCAGGTCCCCTCGCCCAAATCTTCGATTAACCCTGTGACATTGCCGCCCATCCGCCCACTTACCGAAAACGACCTCTTTTGTCGCAAACGCGTGTCGCCCGCAATTATCCCCAGCCGCAGAGTCTTTGTTGGCACCCGCACCATGTGGTCTCTCTTTACCATTGCTGCACCGGATTTGTTGGGACTCTGACGTGGGTTATGGTCAGGCAAAAACGATTCAGGCTTTGTAAATCGGTGTTAAGTGATTGTGTGTTGGCTTCCAACCCTGCTGACCTTTTGGCCTCACGTCTTTATTCTGTTTGGCCACATCCGAAGTAAAAAGGCGAAATAGGTTATCCATTATCTTTTCGTGGACAGAGGGCGCTGCCATTAGCGTTCGCATTGTTTGAAGACGTAGCAAGTAAATTTATAAAAAGAACTGGCTGTTTTTGAAACTTGCTTCGTTGGTGGCAATGTTTTCCTGTAACTGAGGTTCCAATCATAATTTTGTAGGCATTAAAGATTAATTGTTTCAATGTAAAAAATCAACAAAAATTAAGAACCTAGGTTTCCATGCACATATACCTTTCATGACAAAACAGTTAAATGTCAGGGTGATGTTCGATATTTTTCTTGAATAAATAACTCCCTTTTGTGATGTTTATGCTGACAAACAAATCGTGAAAAAGAAAATCTGTTCGTGGCGTATCTTTGGAATACCTTAAAATTTGTTTCAGGAAAATTTGTTATAACCCACAATGAACAATCACTGAATATGTTTACATTATTCAAGTCAAGTATTTAGCTGTCAAGTCAAGCACGCCAANTATCACTAAATAACCTTTTTAAAGTTTTTTTTGCACATACAAAAAAGGAGAGTCTCCTGACCCATAAGCTTTAGGTAACACGCCAGGTCCCCTCGCCCAAATCTTCGATTAACCCTGTGACATTGCCGCTCATCCGCCCACTTACCGAAAACGACCCCTTTTGTCGCAAACGCGTGTCGCCCGCAATTATCCCCGACCGCAGAGTCTTTGTTGGCACCCGCACCATGTGGTCTCTCTTTACCATTGCTGCACCGGATTTGTTGGGACTCTGACGTGGGTTATGGTCAGGCAAAAACGATTCAGGCTTTGTAAAACGTTGTTAAGTGATTGTGTGTTGGCTTCCAACCCTGCTGACCTTTTGACCTCACGCCTTTATTCTGTTTCGCCACATCCGAAGTGAAAATGCGAAATAGGTTACCATTATAATTTCGTGGACAGAGGGCTCTGCCATTAGCGTTCGCATTGTTTGAAGACGTAGCAAGTAAATTTACAAAAGTAACTGGCTGTTTTTGACAGTTGCTTCGTTGGTGGCAATGTTTTCCAGTAACTGTGGTTCCAATCGTAATTTTTTAGGCATTAAAGATTAATTGTTTCAATGTAAAAAATCAACAAAAATTAGGAACCTAGGTTTGCATGCACATATATCTTCCATGACAAAACAGTTAAATGTTAGGAAGATATTCGATATTTTTCTTGAATTAAATAACTCCCTTTTGTGATGTTTATGCTGACAAACAAATCGTGAAAAGTAAATCTATTCGTGGCGTATCTTTGGAATACCTTAAAATTTGTTTTAGGAAAATTTGTTATAACCCACAATGAACAATCACTAAACACATTATTCAAGTTAAGTATTTAGCTGTCAAGTCAAGCACGCCAAACCACGAGCCTTCACATATTAATACCGCCCAATAAAACATGTCCCCCTGTCAGCTTTACCCGGGACCAAAACAACCCGTATGTGNATTAACCCTGTGACATTGCCGCTCATCCGCCCACTTACCGAAAACGACCCCTTTTGTCGCAAACGCGTGTCGCCCGCAATTATCCCCGACCGCAGAGTCTTTGTTGGCACCCGCACCATGTGGTCTCTCTTTACCATTGCTGCACCGGATTTGTTGGGACTCTGACGTGGGTTATGGTCAGGCAAAAACGATTCAGGCTTTGTAAAACGTTGTTAAGTGATTGTGTGTTGGCTTCCAACCCTGCTGACCTTTTGACCTCACGCCTTTATTCTGTTTCGCCACATCCGAAGTGAAAATGCGAAATAGGTTACCATTATAATTTCGTGGACAGAGGGCTCTGCCATTAGCGTTCGCATTGTTTGAAGACGTAGCAAGTAAATTTACAAAAGTAACTGGCTGTTTTTGACAGTTGCTTCGTTGGTGGCAATGTTTTCCAGTAACTGTGGTTCCAATCGTAATTTTTTAGGCATTAAAGATTAATTGTTTCAATGTAAAAAATCAACAAAAATTAGGAACCTAGGTTTGCATGCACATATATCTTCCATGACAAAACAGTTAAATGTTAGGAAGATATTCGATATTTTTCTTGAATTAAATAACTCCCTTTTGTGATGTTTATGCTGACAAACAAATCGTGAAAAGTAAATCTATTCGTGGCGTATCTTTGGAATACCTTAAAATTTGTTTTAGGAAAATTTGTTATAACCCACAATGAACAATCACTAAACACATTATTCAAGTTAAGTATTTAGCTGTCAAGTCAAGCACGCCAAACCACGAGCCTTCACATATTAATACCGCCCAATAAAACATGTCCCCCTGTCAGCTTTACCCGGGACCAAAACAACCCGTATGTGCCAACTTTCACACGTGTCTATGTTTCGGGGTCCCTCAGGGATCAACGTTCAACCCTTTGACCCTTCCCATCGCTCCGTCAAATCAGTGCCGGCCTCCCAGGACGCCACAAAACGTGTCTAACATTTCACCCACGCGTCCCTAAGCCGGCAAATTAACACGAAAATGGCGCCAGCAACTTGTTTTCCTGTCAACTGCCGTTTCCTTCCGTTATCCCGATGGGAACCCCACATTGTAGTTCACACGCTCCTGGTGACGTCGTTTATGACGTGCCGTCGCTGCATATCGCCTTCGATGGAATCGATATCGGATGTACGACAACTTGTGTGTCGTAGTATCGATTTGCGTGCTATTGCTTTACAGCTGTATGAGTTATTAATGGCTAAAGGCAAGTTAATTCTATGGGATTTAATGCACAAGAAATGCGATATATTGCATTGGGAAATCGGACAGGCTGCGTTCCCATATAAAATTTACAAGTAAAGTGACAAGCTACGCGATGGGCGATTCTATTGTCAGTACTTTAACGCCCTGAATGTTTTGGACGATGCCATATGTTATTCGAATCGTAAATTATACAAAAGCATTTTGCAATTTTCGTATGCTTTTAAACTATTCCCACATCG
>QXVZ01024769.1:0-10043 GCA_008931825.1 Phallusia fumigata | reverse complement strand
TCTTGCGCAACTAGCTAAACAAGTACAGCCAACCAATTGGGTCACCACACATGTTTTGCAAAAATACGGAGAAGATTCTTTTCTTTGCTAAGAGTTTATAAGATGCTACCTGATACACATTAACAATAACCAGCAACATTTATGTTGGTGGACATGATGATTTGAGATATTCATCTGCATCCTACAACGCTATCGATTTGCGTTTTGCTCTGGTCGTTGTGACGACCGAATCGATGCCAAGAAAATTACCATCTTGTCCCTTGACACACGCAACCTTCCCAAGCAGGCAATTTCAGGTCTTGTGCTTCCGTAAATGCTGGTGAATAGGAAAACAACACCGGGCACGTAAACCGTTCGCGTTGGCACAGCTAGAATCACGTATTCGTTGCGATGCGTTGTCAGATGAGGGTCAGCGCAATCTACGTCACATCCTGGTTAAATTTTTTTATGTCATCGCTGACAACTTTAACGTATGGAAACGACCGGGGATTTTTTAGCCTTGACTTTTCTTCGCTTGATAGCAACAAACCTACTGACTTACCAAGCTGGGAAATATTTGAGGGTTGGCCAAATAATGTTTTAATCTTCCTGTTTAGTATTATATATGACGTGGAGCCAAGAGTTTTCCACTGTTTTCAACTCAAACATCTTGTTGCAACTGGGCACTTTTCTTAAGCAGCCTAATCTGAAATACAGCACACAAGGTAGAGCACCAGCCTCATTTCAACCTGCAAAGTAAAACCATACAACTCTTGATTACTGGCCGGTTTCACTTGGACCATAACTTTCTTTGTGGTACAATAGCTGGCACTTTCTTTAGTGTTTTCGCACAGCTGTACGAAAATTTTCACCTGTACCAGGCATCGCTCTAAAGATAACTTTATCATTATATCCCCTTTTCAAAGGCAGTCGGTACCCAGCCAATTAATGCAAATCCAGCTAAAATGTGAATAACAGGACATTGTATGCAAACTTTTTAGGCCGACATCCTGTGAGTCACCCCTCGTGCACCCGGCGTATACTTCCAAATGCCAATCTCTTCCAAGGACGGGTAAATAACGGCCAACAACAGCACGGATTCAAAGGGTACAGTTTGAAAACGCAGTGGTCAAACGCTGAAAAATGATGACTGTCAGAAACGTAAAGCACAGAGTCGCCGAAACGGCGGTTCCATAATAATAAGAACAAAAATGTTTTAAGAAAAGATACGCCTGGCAGCAACAGTCTGTTTACAGATTTTTTTTCATGCAAACCACAAACCTTGTATCTAACTGTTGGCATGTCATATATCAAGGGCCACCACTACAGGTAAAAGCCAGGCAGAGCTGTGTTCGGTCGACATTCAAACTGTCTTAAAACAGATTACTTATAATTAGAAAACATTATTCGGAATTCCGATCAAGGCTTTTCTCCATTTGCACGTCACACATGTAGTGTGATGCTGAATCGTAAACGCCAACGCTGCCACCGTGTAACAAAGAGAGGAACAGTGTGTGTGGGCTGGATGAAATCAACAAGAGTGCTGTTTCCGGTGCATTGCTCTCTTCAACGGGATATATTTAGCTTCTGTATTAATCCGGTGCTATGGAGCACTTGTTTGCTCAGAGCCCACACACATCTGGCGCGCTGATTAATTAATATTAGCACAAGGAAGAATAGAAAATTTTATGCGAGACGACAAAATGGAAGGATTCCCAGAACCCTGCAGCTGGTTGGTGCAAAATAAAGCCAACCGTGTCATGTATAATTAATGGCTTATTTCTTTCCTGACGCTTGGCATTGCGGAACGAAAGGGCACTAAATAAGGACATCATATACATTTTTTTATTACATACCTCTTTACAATAAGACATGGTCCATTTTTTACAACATTAAACAAACTTAAAACGTATACATTGTATGTTAAGGTAAAATTCACCAATTTTGCCAAACCTGAATGCAAATAAGTTCAAATATGTTTCCAGGCCTGACATCAATGTTTTCAACATTTTGACTTGCAAGAAGTTTTTACCATCCTACTTTGATGTACAATTGAAGTATGATATATTTTTCTGTCAAAAGTTACACAACAACCGATTTTTGACCTTGAAACTAGGTATTTTTCTTACATGACAACACAAGTTTAACCCAGTAAAGCACAAATCTACAACATTTAATCAATCCTTTGCTTACATTTTGCTGATTCTACCCATATCCTGCAAAGTAAGTTTAAGTAAACTATGAGCAGACAGCAACATTCCTGTGAGTTACAATCATAACAAGATCAGGAAAAAAAAACAAATTCACAGGATATTCATACCACCACTCATTCAGCAGTGAAAAAGAGTAAAAACATGCTGTTTACTATTTAACAAAGAACAACATGCGACATCGCAACAATTGGAAAAAACACAGAAAAATATTGGGCAATAAAACCAAATGGAAAGTTTCATTTCATCGATCTACATTTTCATGCCAAACGAAGTTGAAAGCCACTACATTAAGTGATATAATTTTTAAAGTAATATGTCTAAAACAGTGATAAAGTGGCTTGCAGACAATTTGACATCCAAAATAGAACTGCAAATTGACAATGTTCTGACAAAAATATTGGACTATAAGACAAAATGGAGAGTTTCATTTCATCAATTACATTTTTATGCTAAAGGCAGTTACAACAGCAAGGAATAGAGTTTTGAAATAATATATGCATGACAGTCCTAAAATGATCTGGAAACAATCTGACATGTGAAACAGAAGCGCAAAGGGTCGAAATATGCCAACAATTATCTTTAAATTGGATGAGACTGTTCTGTTATATAATTGTAAAACAGGCAACAAATAAATTACATGACAGAATATGCATTCATGAAAGCGTTACATGATCTAATAATGTTTGCACTGACAAAATCAATAAGCTACATCCAAGCTTCATTTCAAAGGCAAACACTGAAAACGTCATTTACCCATGGGAATCAGTAACCTTGTTTTGCTCATAGCTAGCTGCTGTGTTTTTTTGCTTTAGCAAATAACATTATTGCCACTCAAACATCTAATTTGGAGAACAATTAAACCACCTTCATGAAAAGGTGTGTTTCCAGCCAAAAATAGTTCGATATGTAAAAACCTTGTGCAACTGCTAACTTATTACAATAAAAGCATGCCATACAGTGAAATTCGTTTGTTTCTAAAACTCAGTTTGTTTGTGGATATATGAACAGAACAAACAGCCTAAAACTTTTACCTGGCACCTATAAGCCCAAGCTAGACCTGCAACACACTCTTACACAAAAAGCACCAGCCAAAATCAAACCAGCAACCTGCCCGACTCTTCGAAAGTTGGAGAAACAGCGGCAGCAACGAAACAAACGCCCACAATTGTGTGTTCCCGAGACGTACGACGAACGCGTGAAGGCGATGTGACAGCGCGCACATACACGCTCGCAAGTTCGTTGACACGCGCCGCTACAGTATCATCGCGCCTTCTGCCAGGCGGAAACAGTCGGTCTATTTTTAGCCGCGGGTCGCCCCGTCCGCCATTCTGTTAAAATATGACGAGCACGGTCCGCGCCGTACGCTCTGCACAGAACAAGAGACCAGTCGCCGTGTTTCCACGGATGTGAGCGTAAAATTGGGACTAATCAAACAATACGGCGGATGGCGAACCCGTTCAGCTATTCGCAGCGAGGGTCGCGCACTAGCGCTCTGGTCGATGTGCACGACACTTTCTCTTTTAAGTGAAACGCTGTGTCACGGTAGCTTAAAAGGTAGGATGTACTCAGATTTGGTCTAAAGCTAAGTTCCTGAAATTGTTTACACACTTGCCCTTGTGTTGCACAAAGCAGCGGGTTTGTGGGCGNCGCTGTGTCACGGTAGCTTAAAAGGTAGGATGTACTCAGATTTGGTCTAAAGCTAAGTTCCTGAAATTGTTTACACACTTGCCCTTGTGTTGCACAAAGCAGCGGGTTTGTGGGCGGCGTCTACTTCTACAATCCTGAAAATTCTTATCGACGGGCGCTCACCTTGTTCTCCTGTTTGTTTTCACTTGATCCACTGATGTCACAACGTTGTTAACCCAAAATACACAAACACGCGAAACAAACTGGTTGTGATTGGTTGAAAAGCGCATTTTATGACGGAACGATAAACCCGCAGTGTCATAAATTAAACGTGAGCAAACCGTTCTTTGCTACAGTCGAAATATCAACCAAGGCATAAAATAGACATCAGTTTCTACAAACCGAAAACATACTTGCGGAAATATGCTACAGGAGGTAGCTTGGAGATGGACCCGCATAAACCGTTCAAACGAACTCACATTACACAGTTTTCTCTGTTTGCAGAGATGGATGGCGGAAATTGGCTGATGTGCTTCAGGCAACTGCTACAAAATTTACTGGAGGAAATAATTACCAAAGAGAGTTTACGCGGACGAACGGATCAACTGGAAAGTTCTGGTGCAAACAAATTTGTGACACTGTAGATCAGTTGGAAAATTAGCATTAGTTTTATATTTTTTGTCATGTGGCTCAATTTCTAAAAAAATCCAAGTCAAAGCCTCCTTGCAAATTAGGTATTGCGTTTATCTCAAAACCCTGAGTGACAATGTTGTAACATAAAGTGCAGCAATTATTAATTACACCAACGCAATTGTTAATGTCGCTTAAGAAAAGTGGCCAAATGTAATTACAAGGCACCGAGCAAATCAAATTCTACCACTCAAAGCACACAGTGGCGTTTAAGGCAATGATGAGTTCCTTACAAACGACAACATCAATCGTAAGGCCTTGGAGATTCGGTAATAGGCAGTTTGTCTGTGAAAGACCGCGACTAAACTGACATTCGTGGTANTTACACCAACGCAATTGTTAATGTCGCTTAAGAAAAGTGGCCAAATGTAATTACAAGGCACCGAGTAAATCAAATTCGACCACTCAAAGCACACAGTGGCGTTTAAGGCAATGATGAGTTCCTTACAAACGACAACATCAATCGTAAGGCCTTGGAGATTCGGTAATAGGCAGTTTGTCTGTGAAAGACCGCGACTAAACTGACATTCGTGGTAACGTGTCATTAGGGAAGTCGAAGTTAACTTCGTGCGGCTCGAAGGTGGCATTTTTATTTCACTTCAAAGTAGTGACAGCTGGAAAAGAGTTTTGTTCAAAGACGCTGCAACTGGGTTTGTTGATAATATGACACAATCATGCTATTCTAGACGTCAAACTTTATGCTACAAGTTGAAGAGTGTGTATCAGAATAAAAAGTTTTATCAGGTCAAACCTGATGACGGATGTCTGACACAAACAGAAAACACAATCTCGCTTTGAGTTTTTCACAAGACAAAAACAATTCTAAAATAGTAATAGTTTTTGACACAATTCTTGCTGACAACTTAACGCAGCCGAATACACAAACATCTTGTGATATTAAGGTGGCACTGACAAGGTCGAACGTGGCATTGAGGTGCTCCGATTTTGACCCTGGTCTCAACTCCACTGGAGTGCACTGTGGTTTCCGAATTTCCGGAGCGCGTTCATTGTAATGCCAGCTTAACCCTTATTCTGCAGGGCCAACCACGCACCCTGCTGCGTATAAAAACACGCAATGTGCAAACAATTGGTTCGTCTGCATCTGCTTGTATACATATAGCGTTCGTGCTAAAAAGGTCTTTAGTTCGAAATTAAAAACGGAAAAAAATACGATTATTTAGAATAGTGGACAAAATCTGTCACACGGTTAAATAACACCGAGTAAAACGCAAAGACCACAATTACATTGAAATATATTTAGAAGCACCTTTTTCCGATATGTCCAGCTACAATATTTCAAATTTGCTTAACAACTCTCATAAAAAGCGTTGCAAATGACGCGCCTCCAAACAGGATCAGAAGAAGAGGCAAATATGACTCTTAAAGTTTCTTGATTTCCATGGGGACATTTAACCGAAAACGAAAATAGAACAAAGCTACACATTGTATATGAAGAAAAACTGAAAAACATACAACCATACTATTCAGAGACAGGTGTTGGCAAAAGCCAAGTATAACACTTCAACTAAGCCCGAGGAAACATAGCTAGCTCTAAGTTAAGTTAACCAACGCTATAGGCCCGTGTGCACATCCTTGCTCTTTCATAACGCGGCTAATAATAGAGATAAAGTTTCCCATCTTCGCAATACCGGTTGCGCAAGGGAGCAAACACGGAAGACGACAAGGCGATCACGAACCAGGCCAAACTAGAAGGTCGACAAATTATTGTACATTACTGGCTGCTCAGGAAACTTTGTCTTGTTTAACTATAGTGCTTATGTACAAGGGTTCAAGAAGGAAGGATTTAAGGAGATTTTACACAGTACACTGTTTATAGTGACACATGCTTTAAGCACAATTTCCGCGACTTAAAAGGATTTCAAAACCAGATTTGTCCGGTAAACAGGAAATGGCAGAGACATTGATCGAACAAAAACAACCCGAGCCACTATTGGTTCCAACTTCAAACTAGTCCAACTATAAGTGTTTTACTTCTTGAAGAGCCACAAAAAAACACATGTATTATAACCCAAACTGGGTGCAAGAGACCTACTGACATTAGGTCCATCCCGCATCTAAACAGACACCTATCAAAGGGCTGTCGCGCATATCCTGTCAGAACATAATCAGTTTCAGTAATCAGCGCGTATCCGCTAACCAACGTGATTTTCAACACGATATGGAAGCCTTGCGCGACACGTCCTCTTTGCAGTACAAGCACGCTGGCTGATTGTAACCAGATGATTAAGAGGCCGCTTGGTCTGTGCTCATCAGGAGCTCCACCGTGATTTGTGGTGATTGATTTTGCTTGCGGCATTTCGCGACGGTAAAGTGCATGCAGGCTTTTGTTTTCGGTTTGGCCCGACAGAAACAGTGTATTGCTTGTTTTTTATGTGAAGCGTAATGTCGCAGTGTTCAAACCTGTTTGTGTTTACATGAAAAGTGCATTACGGGCAGGCGTTGGATTTGGTCAAATGGCAGTTTCCAAGAAAAACTGCCATGGTGCACTTTAAACCAACAATCCTTTGCGCCTGCAAACAGCCAACAGGGATCGACACTGCCTCAGTAGATCTCTGCAAGTTAGTGCAATGGTTGACTGCACACAGCGGGTTTGTTATATCTTTTGTAGGGCAAGCCTTTTTTAGTGAGTACTGAAAGTAAAACAATCTTACCGTTGGAACTGAAGTGAATGGCATGCTTGGCTCCCCTGAAAAACAAAATGAAATACGATGCAAAAAATTTAGGCAGTTACACCCTTTAAAACAAACACAAATACAAACGAATAGTAAATACGAATGGGTGTATGTCTAAAAAGGTTGTTGGTATCTAAGAACGACCTGGTTATTTTGGGTAAGGTTCACCAATCTTGATTGTTACAACAAGGTCGTTTGTTTTGTTGAATGTTTGCAAACGTTTATAGCGTACGGTTAGTTAATGATTGACAAGGTTCCGGTTACCAGCAAAAATTAGAAAATATCGATCACGAATCCACTTGCATTTCCAGTAAAAAACACATGACATTTGCAAGGCAGAAAACTGGCAATGCACCCCCTCGGTCTTTAGGATCAGAGGCATTGTAGGGATATTAGTAGTAAGAATGGGCGTCAACCAGAGATGCACATTATGGAAACTCTGTACGATTTTCACTTGCAACAAATTTTCGAAATATTACGATATTTTAGAATATTTTGTTACTCTGTTTTGTGCATTCTATAGCTGCAGCAAAGGCAACGCGCTCAACTTTTTTGCGGTGAGGTCTCACGTACTCAAACTTTCTGGAGCTGATACATCAACCCAACAGCACGATTGTAGGGATTAGCTTAATGCTCACCCCAGTAAATATCAACGCCAAGGCAATTTCCCAAAGGGTAAACAGCCTTGGAAAATGTTAACTATCCGTATACAATAAACCAGTAATTCCTAACCTATGGTACGCGCACTAGCAGTAGTGTTTCTGCTGATTCTCGAGTGGTGAGCGACCAAAAAAAGGTTAGGAACCACTGCCTGAGACCAATTATTGTTAATCAATCAGAATATGACAACATGGTGATGATGAAATAGTATTAGTCGTCTCGTAACGAATGACGTACACTGCGCTTGAATTAATCAAATGAAAACAGGCCACATGGAAAGCTATTTTTGAAAGTTCATTTTTTTTGCTTTAACTGCATTCGAACTAATTGGTTTTGAACGAGTTGGATAGTGGCAACGTTTCGTAGATAGCTGCCATGGATACATTCGTTTGCCCTCGGTTTTCGGTGTCAACTATTTTGGATTCACTTCCCAATTTTTACAATCAAAAAACGAAGTTATGTTGGACTTAGCTCGTTAAGGCAAACATGTTTATCAGTGTTGGTAAAATTTAAACTAAACTAACCTGCTCTTTGTATAGATTTTCCAGCAATGCCAAACCAAGGAGCAGTTTTGGGTTGAATTTCTTTAGATTCGCTAATATTCCGATGTTCAGAAACAGGAAACTTTAGCTCAAGTACTTTTTTACGCAACACAGACCTACAATATGCCAACGCTTGTCGTGCTAGCTGTATTCTGTCGTCGTCTCGCAAGTATTTTCTGCAGAACAAAAAGATTTCAGTTGTAGAGATGGTAATTTAACAGGTTGTATGTCGCAAGACAGTTTACTACAAACATCTCTTGAATCTTCAGACAGAGCGCAAAAATTGGTCTTCCTGCAATCTCGCAAGCATTGGCTATAAGGTAAACATTGTTATTCCAACACATTTTCACCCAGGTGCGCCGGTGTACTCGAATACGGCGTTACGCCTACACAGCCTATCATTGGGCTATTGCCCAGTGGTCGAAAAACACCGGTCTAATTTGTATAATTTTAAACGCACGTAGTATTCAAACACTAATTATGATTTGGATGACAAAAACATGGTCCGCTGATCTAAAAACATGGCAGTCTGGTCAGTCATGTTACGAAATGCAAGTGTTTCTAAAAAATAATGTTTCATTCTCTATGATTGACGTATTAATCTGCTGGCATCTTTAAACAACTATATGGGAAAGCATGACAGCCCTTCTCTGCTCTTCATTCCATTACTCCACTTCCTTACCAAGCTTTCATAGCTATTTTTAACAAACCACGCCTTACAAGGGTTCTTCAACAGCACAAAAGCCGCATAAGTGCATGGCACAGCTTCTCTACATGACATGTGCACCAGCGACTACCACAAATCCATTCTTACACTTAATCGCAATCGACATCTGGTTTAGAGACGCACGAAACCTGTATGGATTACAAGACAAAAACGCTAGCGGTTTGATCAGCTTACAAGGAAACGCAGGGTGCACTTCAATACCACAGCTCGATCCACTGAAGGCTTACTGGGCTTAAAGGTAGGGAAGATGTTTATTTGTCCATGACTTTCCTTGTCATGGGCGGTTTAGAAAACAGTGTTCAATCAGTTTTTAACGGTTAACAAACCAGGTCAAGCCAATCTGTGAAAAGGTGGACCAACTTTTGACCCGATTGACTTCACCTTTGACCCGATTGAGGGCGTTAAAAACGTTGCAGAAAAACGTGTTTTTAAACCTTCCCATCGTTGTACGTATTACCATGATACCGCAACGAAATAATAACATGCAGTAGTGCAGTAAATAATAACATGCAGTAATTTACGAGAAGCAATTCTTGCACCACAAAAATAGATATGCAGGAGTGTTTCCGCTGAGGCACGAACGGGAGGAGGAACACGTTCAAATGTCAGGCAAACTGCGAAGGGGTTGAGGAAAGCCGCATGCGGAAGTTGTTCGTAACGTTTTGCTGCAGCAAGCAATTTTAAGGTTAAACGTCTTTTGAGGCGACGTTTGGCTTCTGTTACCCAAACTCTGCAAGCCTGGTAAAAGACAACTAACTGTTTCCTAACCTGTTTCCACACGTCGAAAACAACTAGAAGAAACTCAATTTTACGCTTTATAAGCGCTAAACAAAAGTCTGCAATACGCTGAGAAATTTTGCTTTCTAGCGGCTGGTGCCTTGTTCTTTTAATTTTCGTTTTGGAGATTTTAACA
>QXVZ01024759.1:0-33240 GCA_008931825.1 Phallusia fumigata | reverse complement strand
GATTGGCAAAACTAACGATCCCGCTCGTCCCCAAGGCAATGTTTTGTTCTTGTTAAAGAATGTTAAAATTGCATGTACGATTCTGCACGCTGTAATCGGGTACATACAAAAACCGTCATGCACTTGCTCACGGCTATACCTTCACATTCGCCATAGTTGGTCTCTTGTAATGTGTTAAGAGTCCGGTTATCACAACACCTAACATTTGCAAATGCAGTGGTTAGGAATGTGTTGACCAAATGGCGCAAGGGGCTGTTGATTTCACAGGACTAAATGTTTCCGAAGCGAACGGTGTCGCCTTACGAAGCGTTGGTGTCGAAACGNTGTATGATGATTGGCAAAACCAACGATCCCGCTCGTCCCTAAGGCAATGTTTTGTTCTTGTTAAAAAATGTTAAAATTGCATGTACGATTCTGCACGCTGTAATCGGGTACATACAAAAACCGTCGTGCACTTGCTCACACTATACCTTCACATTCGCCGTAGTTGGTCTCTGTAAAGGGGTAAGAGTCCGGTTATCACAACACCTAACATTTGCAAATGCAGTGGTTAGGAATGTGTTGACCAAATGGCGCAAGGGGCTGTTGATTTCACAGGACTAAATGTTTCCGAAGCGAACGGTGTCGCCTTACGAAGCGTTGGTGTCGAAACGAAGCAGCCCCAACACGTTGCTTTGGTTAGCGATCAATGTAGACTTGTAACTAGCAGATATCTAGTTACGTCGCGAAACCACAGGGACAAAAGATTTTTTGGTTTCCAACACCAATCGAAGACTTAAACCGAACGGCGCGCCAGTGCGCTGAAAGGACTTCAACATTTACTCGGCCAATTGTCGTTAATCGTATGGATTAAAATTCGCACCACTCGAATGGTAAACTAGCTGCTACCGCGTGTAAGCGCAGCGAACAGGCCGCACACCACCTTTGTTGATAGAGTGGAGGAACAGAATCGCGAGGATCCGGTTACCGGCGAGTAGAAACCCTGCGCTTATGATTAAATTGTTCGCACTCAGATTAGATCTTCCACGACAAAGGTGAATGCGGGTTCAATTCAGCCCTTTCTCGCTTCTTCACATAAACAGTGCGTCAGTTTAGGTGAACTGGATTACCGTTATCCTTGCTAAGCCAACAATAGACCCTAAATCAAAACATCTCTCGCGCGAGACTAATGCCACCCCATTGTGTCGCGACCGCCTGCACGTCATGGCGAGAAAATTGAATGATTGCCTGTAATCGTAAGCCGTCAAGTCAGCGAGAAACAAGGAAAGGGGTAATAACGGAGCCGAGCCACCCAGCATTAACTCAAACTGACCTGTGCAACTTAAATTGAACTATACCGAAATGATTAAAAACCAAAATTGGACATAGTGATTGGCCACAAACGGTTTTGATGAAATTTACCTGTATTTTGATCAATGCGAAAAATGCCGAGTCCGGTTCCACCTGTCACGTGATATCCAACGTCACGTTCCGGATCCTCAAGGTCTTCATCGACGGCTGACACCGAACCCACCAAGGTGTCGACATCGGCATCCTCACGCACAGTCAAACGGATGGTCTTTGGTTCGAAGTAGGGCGCATTTAAATTCCTGTTCTCGGGCAAAACTGCGATCTCCAGATAACAAACAGAAAACGAGGCCTGGGTATCCCGAACACGAGCAGTAACGTTGTACCGACTCTGCGTCCTGGAGTCAAGTTTGTGGACAAGGCGGACAGCACCGGTTCGTGGATCGACAGAAAATCGCTTTATCCTGTCTCGTTTGTTGGCATGTCCGTCGGTAAGCGCATAGGTCAGGTCGCCGTTTGTTCCGAAGTCGGGATCTTGTGCTTGTAGCCAAAACAACACGGCCCCCGTAGGCAGATCCTCGGCCACGGCGACCCGGTATAAAGATTGATAGAATCTCGGGGCGTTGTCGTTGATATCTTCGACCCGAATTTGAACTTTGACTGACGTGCTGAGTGGACGGGTCGACGAACCATCCGTCGCTATAACTTTTAGGCTATGAAAAAAGAATCTAACGTTAGGTCGCAAATGCAGATTTAGAATTAAACAAAATTGGGGCTCATAAAATATCATCTTAACCTAGCCAAACGCAATACCTGTATTCATCCTTCCGTTCTCTATCCAAATGTCCGGTAACATTAATATATCCAGTAATGGGGTTAATAGAGAACACTTCACCGCCAATATCATTCATAATCGAATACCGGATTCGAGCGTTTTCGCCTTCATCAACGTCGTTCGCCCAGATTTTCTGTTCAATAACTGTACCAATTGCGGCATTTTCGGGGATAGTAAAACTATAACTGTTTTTGTCAAATGTTGGAGCATTGTCATTTACATCCGTGATGGTGAATCTGATAACGACGGTCGACACCTTTGCGGGCGTCCCCATGTCGGAAACTGACACAGAAATATTGTAGAAAGATCGTGTTTCGCGATCCAACGCGCTGACAATCTTTATCACACCTGTTGCAGTGTTAATTGAAAAACAGCTATCGACATTGCCTCCGACAATAGTGTACCACAATTTGCCGTTAAACCCAGTATCTCTGTCCACCGCACGAATTCTGTACACTTGAGCGCCGACTTTAGTGTCTTCTGAAACTCTCACGTCAAACGCAGTTTTGTGACCCTGAAAGTCTGGCTTAAATTTATTCGGAAGTTCTGAGGTGCGGTTGGCGTTGGTAGCGCCCGGTTTCGACGCCGACAGTTGCCTGTTCAGGTTGTTAAGATAATCCTCGAGCTCTTCATTATCCTGACAGCGGACTGTAATGCTTCCGGAGTTGGTGACTGTCACGTTTACTGCGAGTGGAGTGGAGGTGAGTTGTCCGTCGGTGGCCGTCACTTCGAGCACGTACCTTGTCCCGATGCTGACAGATGACAACCGCTTTTGCAAAGTTAAACTACACGTTGCGGGGTCAATCTGAAAACGGTCCCTTTTGGTGTTCACTAAAGCACAGGTCACAGGGTTGTTGTCCACGTCAATGGCGCCAAGCAAGACTAGTTCTGTACCAGGAGGAGTGGACCGGGGAGCTGCCACAGAACATTGCTTTTTGGTTAATTTAGGCGCATTGTCGTTGGTGTTCACCACAGTTACAAACACGTGGGATTCACTTTTGCGGCTATACGGCGTTCCGCTGTCATAGGCACGAACCCGTATATCATACACCTTTCTGCTGCCCATTGTGTCATAATCCAATGTCGACTTGGTGGTGATAGTACCGTTAAAGGAATCGATTTGGAATGGAAGTTTTAACGACGGGTGAACGATACTGTACACTACCGAACCATTGTTTCCCAGGTCAGCATCTTCCGCGTGGACTTGAATTACGTATGTACCTATGGTCGAGTTTTCAATTACGCTTGCTGTATACAAGTCTAAAGTAAACAGTGGGTCATGATCATTTGCATCTTCCACAGTAATTCGAACCTGGGCGGTGTTGCGTACACGCCCACTTATTAGATTAGCGTTGCTGGCGGACACTGTCAAATCATATTCCGATTGCCTTTCGCGATCTAATCGCTTGTTGGTGGTGATGAGTGATGTATGGCGGTCAATGTGAAATGCCCCGCCGGGGTCGCCGTTTACAATCGAATACAGCAGCTTCGGGTTATGGCGGCGATCATAGACTTGCGCCTCGGCAAAGCCAACTTGCGTGTGTACGGGACTTGCTTCACTTACAGTCATTTGCAATGTACTCGATTCAAACTGCGGCACCAGTGCAGCCTGATCGTACATGTTGACCCGTACTGTGACACTTGTACATTTGTGGGGCGTTCCGCGGTCGCACACTTGCAATGTAACATTTAGAAGTCCGTTCATGGTCGGTGGAGGCCGGCTGAACACCAGCAGGTACTCGGCAGCAGTTTTGCCAGGTTGCACTGCGAGTAATCCCGCATAGTCGTTTGTTGGCAAAATCCTCGGCGGGTCAATCTCGCCGTGTTCGTCCGCGTCCGGGTCGCTGACCACCAGAATCGCGTAAACCTGGCTCCCGTATTCCAACCGTGTATCCGCCGACGAACTAGAATCGTAAGGGGGAAGTTGTTCCCGCACCACCACATTGGGCGCGTGTCTGTTGACTGCAATGACTGTCACAGTGAGAGTGGTTTCTTTGGGCCGCGCAGTGCCCGAAAGTGCCGCTTTGCGATCAGTGGCCAGCACCCTAACCGAGTGAACAGCCTGGGTGAGGTGATTGACAGGTGCAGTAAGTGTTACCACCCCGGTAGTGGGGTGTATAGCAAAATTGTTTGTGAAATCTAATATGCTGTAATAAAATCGTTTATTCGCCGGGTCGCTGTCCGAGTCGGTGGCTTTGATTGTGATAATGGCTGTTCCGATGTCCATGTCTTCTGGAATGGAAACTGCGTATGGCTGTGGCGGAAACAGTGGCTGGAAGTCGTTAATATCGCGGACTTTCACCAAGACAGTACAAAACGTTTCGTTGAAGGAATCGCGGGACAGGGCTTGAACGCGGACGGTGCGGTCACTAGACAACGACCTCGAGCGCAGATCCAAAAACACGAAGTTGCCTTCCAGTCTGGAAACAGCCTGGAACAGCGACCCTGCCTCGGGTACACTGAAACGAACGCCTTTGGTCCTTTCATTTAACCACATTCCCATCATTGTGTCGCTCTCGACGGCTGCCATCCCGGCGGCTGATTTTTCCTGGACCGACGCTTCGTACAACGGGCTGGTAAAAGCAAACTCATCGTTGCCAGCGCCCGATGCATGCCGAGTAAAGGTCCACAGCAAAGCGACAAAAAAGCTGAGCTTATCCATTTCCTCGCTGGGACACTGAACTTATCAGTAACTCCGATATGTAATCGACCAACGCCGATGCCGCTTGCATACTTAGTAACAGGTTCGATTTCCTACTCCAAGTGCTACGTTGCGATCAAGACATGAAAATGTCATGTTGTTTTCACCTTGGAATACAAGGGCATTGTGTATAGTTAGCTAGTGTACCTAAAACTAATCGTCTGTTTGCCACAAATTTCGAAAATCCCTCGTCTAGCTATAGCAAAAAATCAAATATATTCGCGACAGTGCGACATCCTGCATTCTGCTGTTTCTGGCGCTTAAACACTTAAAAATGCTCAACGTGCTGAGAACTACATGCTGACAAGACTAAACTGCAGGTAAAAAGTGCGCCGTAGTACAGCAAATAGCACGTACTTGTCATCCCTCACAAAAGGCACTTGCTGCGTTGCGCCAGCGCCACTGCAGTTCAAACAATGCCGTCCGCCGGGCAGAAGCTCTCTGAATGAAGTCTCTCACGCTGCCCGTGGGCCTAACGTCATTACGTACTCACCAGAGCGTGACCGAAAAAGAGTTTTGTGCTCGGTGGCTGCAAAGCGACATGTTGTGGCGAATAGTTTTAGCAACAAGATTTTTGTGAAAATTTTGTGGAAGCAAGAATTTTTATCGGTTTAAACCACGGGTGTACATTTGTCACTGTACTACGAAAAAATTGAAAATTTAAATACTACGTTACAGCCAACAATGTGATAAAAGTAAGTGATTTAGTTGACTGTTTGATAAATGGTTGATACACGACGTTACTGAGTAACAGGAAAATCAATAATGAAGCCACCCAAATATTCCCGGCTCGATCCAATTGCATGAAAACTTGATTCTGTGTTAGTTGGACAACAAATGTACCAGGTCGATTGTTAGTAAGTGTATCTCTTTTATCGTTTTGTGTCTGCTGGCGTGTATAGCGTTGTGGATACATCACAAAGAACCTTTTGCATGTAACAGCACCTTGTTGAAAGACGAATTTTAACTCAGCTAAAAATCATAGAAAACATGCAAACACAAAACGACTGTTAACATCAAACAAAAAGTGAAATAAATCTTGTCAATAAATTAAGGTCGATATAGAAATCGTAAAGTTGCCTCAGATTGAAGAGAAACAAGGGCGTTGCCATCGATGCGTATGCGACTAATTGCAGTCTTTTGTTACTGGATTAAACTAATTTGTAAAGTCTTAGCCGCTCGCGTCCAACTATGCATTAAACCGCTTGATACCAGTTTTCTATAGTTTCGTCAAATCGATAACCTGAGAAGTGTTTCTAATTCGCGTGCCAACGCCTGCACGCACCACAAGCACAAATGTAAAAACATGTTAGTCAGAATCCTGAAATACACATGCCTTTGTTATTTTTCTCCCTGTTATGTGCACGACTTTACAACATCTGCAAAACCAGTAAACATCATAAAACCAAAACATGCTGTATGTTATGTTTCTTAAAAAAATGCTTTAAGCTCAACGTTTCTTAGAAAACATACCAGCAAATTAAACTTCTTCACCACCTGCAAATGACTAATCTGCAACAAATAGGAGTAAACGGTGTGATTGGAAACAATTAAACACCATCGAGCAGCGGGGATAGATTGAGTGGGCAAACTTTCTCCAATTTGCTTTGTAATTGAAGAGATCATTGGTNCGACAACTTGAGAAGCGTTTCTAATTCGCGTGCCAACGCCTGCACGCCCCACAAGCACAAATGTAAAAATATGTTAGTCAGAATCCTGAAATACACATGCCTTTGTTATTTTTCTCCCTGTTATGTGCACGACTTTACAACATCTGCAAAACCGGTAAACCTCATAAAACCAAAGCATGCTGTATGTTAGGTTTCTTAGAAAACATACCAGTAGATAAACTTTTTTACCACCTGTAAATGACTAATCTGTAACAAACAGGAGTAAACGTGTGATTGGAAACAATTAAACACCATCGAGCGGCGTGGATAGATTGAATGGGCAAACTTTCTCTAATTTGCTTTGTAATTGAAGAGATCATTGGTGTTTAAAAGGATGTTCGTTTTTCGCCGCGGGTCATGCGACGAATGGTCTTATGAAACAAGACCACTTATCATAATTGTCCAGAAGCGTTAGTTCAAACTGAAACAGGACATACGCTGTTTGCTAAAAATGTTTTATTTTACAAAAACTACCGACGAACGAGCTAAAAAGTCACTTGACAATGGACAAAACTTAGAAGAAAGCACGTAAATCAGGTGAAAGTTCTAAAATACTTGGCAAATGATTTTTAAAACAATTATGTAACAGATGCCCTTAAACAATCCCTGTGACAAAGGTATGACTTCTACAATCGAATTTGTACCAGGAGAAAACCATTGGAAAAATCATTCGATGTCCTGTGTGATATGTTGAAACAGTTATTTGGTGGCGACGTAAGGCTGTAAGGTCTCAAAACGCATTTGTTGCATAACGTGAAATGAGCATTTCAACAGTTGTCTAATTACCATGCAGGAGATTGTCGGTGCATTACCGCTTTCAACAGAACCAAATACACAAATGCACAAGATTAGCTCAGCGGTGTACAGCCAGAAATCAAAGTTTATTTGCAGGGTAAAAAAACTGAAAGCACATATTACTTGCTGGCACCCGCAAAAAAAATATAAGCTTGTCTAGTCAAATGCAATATCTGAAGGTTTAAAACATGGATAGTCATACAAGATCAGCAAGGCAAGGTAACGGGTTATAAAACAATGTGTAAGAGTGCAACGGGTGGTAATATACAGATATGTTCAACACAATTACGAATTCAGTATCAAGTTTCACACAAAAAAAACAACAACAGGAAGTTAGCACGAAATACCTTAATAGACCTTTTGTACAAACGACATAACTCGCCCAAGGCAGGGTACCGAACCAGATTCGTGTAACCAACGAAGTATTAAAAGCGTTAAAAACTTTGCTTCAAGCTCAACGTAATGCTTTCTGGGCGTCCAATATTGGAGATTTCTCCAACAATGGCGCAAAGCTCGTTGGAAGTACAAATAGGCCTATCGTGATGCAAGGTAAACACAACGTTTTTCACATAGTGCAGTGTCTCTGATCCTACTTCGGGGTTCAACAATCTCCCACCCTCACCGTTTGTAGTAATAGCTGACCCCCATATGGCTGTCCATTTCCCTGTGACGGTCCACAGTACTGTTATCATCTATGATGTAATCCAGTTCGATGTCCTTAGAGGATCGGCGATCCCTGTAATCTCGAGGTTGTGACGGGACAACGTATGGAGGTGGACCAGTAACAGTAGAATTTGCTACGCTACGTGTTGGTATAGAGGCTGGAGCAGGGGTGCTGCGCTGTGACGGCGGGGCCGAATATGATGATGTTGCGTCGTCTCTGGAAGGCCGCGAGTACTTGCGACTCAAGTTGTTGTAGTTCGAGGTGAGGATCATGAGAAAGTTAATCTAATTGAGTATTAAAGTTAATTTAAGATGAGAACCATGATGCTCAGTGACTAACGAAGACAAACAACTTGGAACATACAAACACAGTCTTACATTTTAGATGTAACCAGACTCGTTGGCATATTTTACTTATTACAAAATACTTATTAAGTTTTAAGATGAAAAAGAAACCGATAACTATTATTCAAGTATTAAAGTCAGTAAAAGTAACCTCAATACATGGAAGCGTAGGTTGTTTGTACAACAACAATGTGCTGGGCTAATTATCGCGTAGCAACAGACGTTCATCGTATTGACGTAGGCTGTTGGTGCCATGTATGTTATAATAGCTTTGATATACATTGGCAAGCAACAGAATAGCGTTAGTTCTAGCAAGCAAAATGTGGCTAAAATTTTCGACAGTTATTTATAGTAGTTATTTATTGGACAAAAAATATTTAAAGTGGACAGAGTTTTTATGCCACCATTGCCAACTAGGAAAGAAAACTTACAACCATTAAATCAAACAACACCATGTACAATTTGAACAAAATACCATAGCAATGATGATAAGAAGGCATCCTGCAAAGCACACCAACATGCACTGGTAAACAGTGTAGTAACTGTCACAATATTCGTCAAGCTTGCCAAAAGATCTCATTGTATCTCCTGTCCCTGGGCCACAGATTTTGCCAAAGCCAGGATCATTTGTGTTTCTGAACATAATCAAACCTGCAAAAATTCAATAAATTATATATTTGCAAAAGGGTGTTTACTGTTAAGGAGACATCAAAGATGCATTTAAAGTTGCACAAGAGCAGCTTGCCATTTGATTTGAATTAAACCAACTATTACAAAAAAGTTATATAACATTGTACACCACCACATTTATGTGTGGGATGTATATGTTTTGGTGACTCAAGTAACATATTACTATAACAGGGCTCTTCAACCTTTTTGGCATCATGGAACCCTTGGGCAAGTTTTGCAAATTTTGTGGGACCATGTAATACACATTTTCGGTTTACAGAACAGAAAAACATGTATTTTGCTATTACACTTGCCCAAGCAGCCATCTTCCAGGTTTTTTTCTTACTGTGCCTTTTTTAAAATTGGGCATTGTCATGGGTGTACATCGTGGAGCAACTTGTGCTACAAAGCATAGTCTTAGTCTCTATTAAGGAAGGTAGTGTCGGGTGTGTTTACTCAAGATCTTTGCCCACATGTGAAAACTATTGTTGTATGGATGGTCCAAACCACAAGAAAACCTTTCAGTTTAAGGATTCCCAAAAATGTGGCACCCAGTTAAAGAGCTCTGATCTACAATTAATACCCGGTTTCTTTTACATACCTAATTGAACCAAGTCGATACAGATTGAGCTTAACACGCCTGGTGTAAAACCTCTCTCAGTAAGGTCTGAGCATCTCAACATGGTAATGCGATAATAGTATACTCCGAGGGTTGTGAATGCAAGGAAAAATATCCAAGCAAGGGTCAAAATGTATGTACCACCAATTAACTGAAAAATAAAAAAACATACATCAATATTTATGTTGGGATTTCACACAGACCTAAATGTTCATTTAGGTAGATGGATAGAATTTTTTATTGCTAGAAGTTGGGACAAATATGCTCAACTAAAATATGAAATCATGGTTAAGAATAGCATTTCGAACTAAACAACAAATGCCTGTGGATTACAACATAAAATCAACATAGTAAAGCACTACATGCAGAACCACATGCGCATGTTTTTAATTCAACCACCCACCGTTGATGTAAAACAAATTCCTGCACTGCTGTTTTTGCAGCTTCTTCGTTTTTGTCGAAGGGCTTTTGAAGTACGATGGTTGTCACAACCAAGCATGATGGTAAAAATGATCATGAAAGGAATTATGCCATAAAATGAATATTTCAATGCATCAAAACTAAAAAACAAGACATACCAGATGCCAAAGAATTTCATGCAACAGAAAAATAAAACATAAAGGATGGAAAGTCTACTTACACTTCAGGAACACGATTGCCCAAATTTTCACTGTTCATCAAAACAAATCCGGAGGAAAAGTCACCACCACCCCCAGTATAAATGTATTGAGGAGCTGGATCTGTGGCTGGATTGCCTTCGAGTGGACCATATTTGGAAAATAAGACCAACGTTTCATCCAAGGCTGTCCACCCAGCACCTAAGCACAAGGTGTTTAATGGAATGTATGGTAACATGCCAAAAACATACACACATTCTTTTAAACCACTATGATATTGTGCGGTTTTTAATACTGTAGTTTAAGTGGTCATAGAAGTGTTTATGATTTCCTGTATTGGTTTCCTTTCCCAAATAAAGTTACATGTTCGTTATATTTCAAAAATCAGCTACTTTAAAACTAGCAACTCACCAATAAACATTGCCGTTCCAAGCCAACTTAGCAGCAGGGCAAATGCAGTTGCAAATGGCATCGTTCCAATCCATGTTAACCCACTGACACAGCTATCACAACATCCTGATCAGAATACAGATAATACCAAGTTAACCCTAGAAACACTGAAATGTGGTGTAGATTGAGAATTTGATTGGTACAAAGTAACCATCTGTATTGCGGCAAACAGTAACTGTCAAAAGCACTTAAATTCAAAATATACTGGTTAAATAGTTTCAGCAATAACTCATGCCATCATCTATGATACACAAGTATACAAATCTTTTTGTTTTAAACGCAAACTAAAGTGAATGCCATAAGTTACCACAAGTAAATTACCTGCATCGCGATATCTCACTCTTTTCTTTGCTGGTGGTGCAGATTTAACTGCACTTGAACCATTGACAAGTGGCTGTCGAGCAGTTACAATGCTGCTTGGTGCTGGTTCTTCACTGCGATGATCATAAAATTCAGTGACTTCACCAGTATTGTCAATATGATAGCCTTTGTAACCACGATCAGTCAAAACAGAATCATGGTCCAAACTATGTACGGACATTTTTGTTTTGTTGTTATAACCTTGGAAAAGATTTTTATTGTAGTTAAATATCAAAGTGATAACTGCAAATGGGTAGGAAAACATAGTTATTCAAGGCTTACACAACTGGTTTCCGATGTATAGCTGTAGCTAATGGATTGACCGGGCAGATTATGAAAACAAACAGGTTCTTATGAATACAGACTGTAGTAAATGCTGTGGGTTACATAAAAATTTAGTCCAGAAACTTGTTTCGTCTAAAACATTGAGCCTCACGATACGACAAAAGGAACTCGCATGTTTAACATATTTTAACCAAATCACCTGGCTCATAAAACACAGAAGCAAACTTTCTTTTACTAGTGAACTAAGTTAAAAAATACGCATCACAAATTACTTCTCACACATCGTTAATACAATAACTTTTGTAAGAAAGGAAAACGCCCACATACAATCAGACAAAGGCTTGGACGTTATCGCAACAAGAACGAACACCACCGAAACTGACTCAAAAAGGTCACGTGACACTGGCAAGCCCTTCTCAAAACTTCTTTATCAGCTCTATGCCGCCACTTGTGGAGTATCAACACCAGTATAATCATGAGTTGAGTTGAGTTGAGTTTATTTCCACTAAATCAATCACCAGGCCGGAAATAGCTGCGCAACGGTAGAACGTTATGAGGCGCTAAACAGTGGAGGGCACAATTGGTGGGTCAAGGTTGAACACTGCAGCTACACCGTCATTACAAGGCGTTATGTGGCGGGGGCTCACATCGGAGGGTGAGTTTGGCGCAGTATGAGAAAACACGACTGGGGTAACGTTGGTGGGAACAGGAAAACAAACCACCGAAAGAAACCCTGTCGGTTTAGTTTCAAGCGCCGGAAGGAAGAACACACAAAAAAGCCTATGTGAAGATTATGAATATTAGTGCACGCTGGACTAATGTTAAGTTTGGTTTTCATCTATTACGTTTAGCCAGTATCCAGTATACAGGTTAATTAGGGAAATTGAGACGTAGATAAGAAGGCCGATAAAAAGTAAACTAAAACAAAAATAAACTAAAATGGAAAAAACGGGGAAAACAAACAAAAACACGAGGAAGATAAAGTGACGGCATGAAGTCGATCGATGTCAGCTTCTGGGACAGTTGATTTCCCTGTAAAACACATGTGAATTGTGACACTCCTATTTATGTTTATTAGGTCGCCCTCTTTTGTTAATCTATGTCAATATTTATAAAAAGAACGTATTATGCATACATTTTAAAGTTTTTTAATACTCAACGTTTAAGGTATTAGTTACGGAATCTGAATACGCACGAAATTCACCAAAATAAATTATCAGTGGTAGATCATTTTTATTATGTCGGCACGTCCCCGAGTTATAGGAGCCTGTGAAACTCTAATTTCGTGATTTTTGGTCATTTATCATGATCGCAAAAGATAAGGACAAAACTGTGTAGCTATTTCTAGCAGGGAATCGAACCGGAACTGAACGCGAACCCGCGAACCGGTTTGAGCGGTTTATTTCGTTAAACCTGAACCGAACCCGAACCTTAAATTTCATTTTCTTAAAAACGCGAACCGAAGCTGAACCCTATATTTCGTTTGTAATTGAACTTGAACCGGAACCAAACCAGTAAGAAACTCGTTTTTCTATGTAATCACCACCACAAAAGTTTTCCGCGACTTGCAAAAAAATGCTTGCATTTTAGCTTTCTGACAGAATGAAAAAGTTGCGAGACCTGAGGTTTGTGAGTTGCCGACTGATCTTAATGGGTGTTCCGGCTTGAAAACCAAATCTTATCGCAAAAGTCTGTTTTTTGAGGGTAACCACAGTTCCGGGCAAATGGTTTCTAACCTCCTTTGGGTTAAAGTTTAACTGTAGAAATTGAAACGAGTCTGTAAAAATCCACCATTGAGCTACCTGCTTCATCGTAGTTTCTTTCGTTAAGTCACTTCAATAATTAGTGACTCTCAAGTTTGTCCAATCCGCAGAGTTCCACTGAATGTAAGCTATGACATTTGAGTGGCCTGTTCAGAGAAATACAAAACACCGAGACGACATTAGAACTAACTACTCGGCGACCGCTAGGCCTGTGTAAAGTGTGGGAAGATTTGTTTGGAACTTTTGACCTTTTAGTTCAGTGATTCCCAACCTTTTTGTGGTTGCGTACCACTTGAAGATAAAATAATTTCGACGCGTACCACCTAGTTCGAGAAAAACGTAATTTCGATCTGATAACTATTTTATTACCTGAATCGAGAATTATCAGATACTTTTGCACTTTGAATAGACCAGCTGAGTGCTACAAAGCAACCAAGGGGATGTGGTAACAAACATTTTGAGATCACTTACAATTTGTTTTTAATTCGAACTAAATCCGCAAATTACGAAAGGTGCTCGCGTACTACCTGGAATGCCGTCGCGTACCACTAGTGGTACGCGTACCACCGGTTGGGAAGCACTGTTTTAGTTCAATGACTTCTGGGTAAACGTCTTTCGGAAGTGAAAGGAGTTGCAACACAAATTCGTGTAAATTAGCTATGAATAAAACGTGTTAACATCACAAAGTTTAGCGGTGTCATTTTCTTCAATAAAACAGGACTTGAAACGACAACACTGTTAATAACGCCAGACGAAGCGTCGTACTTCTAATCTAGGGAATTACCGCATAAAATATCGGGGGATTTCCCAGATGCTCAACAGTAAATAGCTAAAGCATTTTGTTTTTCGGACAAAGCCTTTCATGAAAGATTCTTGCAGCCAATAGAAAAGATCCCCACCCAGAAGTTAAGTGCAGTAAAACAGACAAATAAATGTTTTACACTCACTGAAAATGATTCACAATGTTTTGCAGACTTCAGTCTTAAAACAAATGATCAAAGAGATTTGAAGTGAAATGCAATGAGTCAAAAAATTGAGTTTATTTTCATGCTGTTAAGTAGAAAAATACAACTGCTCAAAGAAAAGCAAATTTTTCAGAGCCATAACCCAACCGAAACTCTTCCCATGCAAATCTAGATGTTGACAATGCAGAACTTCAGTAGAAATTCATACATACAACAGCATTATAAAGACTCTCAACACCAGATGTTTAAAATACCAAAATGTATCCTGTTAAAAGTGTTGAATAACAATTATATAAAAAACTCTAAAATGTCAAGCAAAAGGAGGGCGACCACTTTGTACAATGAGAAAAAACGAACAACAAGTTATTAAAATAGCCTTTTTTGTACTGACTAAAAGTTTAATAAAAGCGTGATGCAATTTAAGGCCCAGTGTGTCTTGATTGTTGGAAAAAACAAAAAAAAATTGTAAGAAAGGCACACCTGGACTCAGATATTAGTGAGCCCAAAATGTATTCCTTTAACATGGTCAACGTATGAATAGACATTTCTAAGTAACAGAACAGCACCAAACATCAAGTCTGATTGTTTGTTTTTGCTTTACCAGCTGCTTGAATTATTTGCATCATACAACGTCCAAATTCCTCTAATATCATCATTTCTGCAACAGGAAGTGAGCGGTTTGTTTTTTCAGCTTCCTCAGCTTGTGCCAAGAGGCAGGTGCAGGTGGCTTCGATGACTTCCTGTGTAAAGAAAGTGCTGGGAAGTCTCTCACCTGGAATAGTGTTGGGAGGATGAGGTCTGTGATGACTTGAACGCATTTCCCCAATATGGGAAGATATCTTTGATCTTGCAGCTGCCTGCTGTTGACACCTTACAGCTGCAGCATCAGCAAGGTGCATTAAAGACAACTGTTCATTTTGAGAAGCACTGTCCTCCTCAAGGTTCTTGCAACCAATGCACTTACATTTGGATGTGCAAGGAATTCTTGCTTCGTAACACTCACAATAGTTTTTAAGACAGCCTGACCTCTTGCAATTGCATCCCTTTTGATGGGTTCGGTTGTCATCTTGGCCCCGACCTATTTTAGGCCTGAAAGCCATTGGATTTCTATCCAGGCATTGTTTTATGGCTTTTGAGCGATCTGAGTCATATTCCAAGTTATTGTGGCAGTTGATACAATTGCATCCATCACAAAAATGGCCATTTGCAAAGCACTCACAGTACAACTTGAGACACATAGATTTAGTGCAGTTACATGGTTTCTTTACCTTCCCATTAACAGAAGATTTCATGATAACTGGTTGAGAGTTAGTATCACTTGAGCTGGTCCCTACTGGGTCTGCGTAAAGCATCTGGCTGTTTAGCTGCTTTTTTAGCTGCTCCACATACTTTGCTGGGACCATAGCATATCCAACATTTCCAGCTTGCAATACAGTGCCTGGAGTCAAGTTTGTGAGGTTCTGTTGCTGTGGCACTATACTAGTAGTAGCTGGCATTATCAACCTCTGTGTTTTTACTTGTGGTTGGGCCTGTCGCTGGACAGACTGAACAGTTACAAACTGTTGTGCTTTGGGTTGTGGAGTTATTGCTCTTGCCACAGAGATTCCAACATTTCCTTGAGCAGGGATAATGTTTGCAAGACCAGCTACTGCTGAGTTTTGTTCATTTCCTGCCGGAACAAGTCGCAAGTAGGGCATTCGATCACCAGATACTTGTATGGGTTGCTGGGCAGTAAACGTTTGCTGTGGCTTCTGCTGATTGTTTAGGCCAACAGTAATAGCATTGACTTGGGATGGTAAAAGAGTTTGAAACTGAAACTTGGATTGAAGTTGTGGATTGCTGGAAGCAGCTGAAGAATTGAGGCTAAATGTTTTTATTGAGTTGGAAACAATATTCGAGTTGGGAGTGATCATCGACACCTTTAGAGAGTTTTTAGCTGGGGAAATGGGTATCTTAAAGTTTGTTTTCCCAGGAGATGCAAGGGTGAAGCTATTGCCTTGCATAGTAAGAGTTTGCACTCTTGATGCATTGGGGTTGAGACCCAGTATTCCAATAGTTTGTGGTGACACATTGGTAGAGCCCAGTGGCCGGGCAGTTGGTTTCTTAAGCACCAACCTTTTAACAGGGTTGATGCTTTTTTGTTGTGAAGTAGTGACCTGCACAGCTGGCATGCTCATCACAACCTTGTTTTCGGCGACCTTATAGATTGCCTGATGTGTTGTTGCTATTTGTTGAGTTTCTGTTGGTGCTATATTTGATTCTGTACTCTCCGTTAATGTTTGTGGTGGCCCCTCATCCATTAACATTGTTTCCAATGCATCATCAGTGATGTCATGCATGTTTTCACTGTCATTTTCAGTGGTTTCCATGTTTATGTCTGTCTGTTGTCCACTGTCCAACTCATACAAGTCTTGCAGATCAGACACATTTTTAAAGGCCTCCATGATGGGCTTAAACAATCAAACAAAGAAACAAAAACTAACCAAAAGTTTCATCACCTGAGTAAAGCAAATTGGATTTACTTGTTAGCATTTCTATTTTAGATTGGTACACTGTAAAACTTTTTGTTATTCATCAAAAGCCAACTTCTGGTATCCCAAATAATTAAAAAAAGGGTATTACCAAATATACGGGTTTGGTTTGAGTAATCATGCAACCACGAAACACCAAAACGACTAAAATATAATACTAATTGAACTACAATATAATGTTAACAGTTTAATTTATTAAAAACCATGTGTCTTGGTACCCAGTACATAGATTTAAGTTGGTTAACAGGATAACTGCTGTGGGGTGCCTCCCAAATCAGAAAGACCTAACCTACAGTCTATTAAAATTTCATCATGCACAATGCCAAAAGAGCCCAGTTATGTTATGTGGTGGGGCAGTAAGGTCAAACATACCAGTTGACAACAAGATGACATTTTTAGACATTAGCTAAACAGCCGAATTTCATACAATTTCGACATTCAAGCATTAAAATTTTACCCAACTCAATTGATCTGCACTTATAATAAATCATATTCACACAACCTTTTTTGTAGTGCATACATGGTTTCTCTTACGGGGCTAGCAGGGTAACTATTTGGGCTATAGAAACCGGTAAAACTAACGACTATCTACAAGACTAAATGATTACTAAAAAAAAAGTTGTCTCTCAATCAAGCAGCAGCAGTCTGTTTCAATTCAAGCTATTTAATTTGTTCAATATTGCTGGTGCTAGAAGCACACATTAAGGCCTGTGGCTCAATTGTGGTAAAAATTACACAACTTCAAATGCTGGTCTACTATTGGTAAAAATTTGAAGCTTTGGACAACAACAAGTTCTGGGGTAAACGATAAGTAAGCATTTAAAAAAAGTGGACACATAATTACCCGATGTTAAAATCAGGAAACATGTCAACATAAAATAGTAACTGGATGTAACCTACTTGCGATTTAGACATAACAGTTCCGTAAGATTTGGAGGTTTACCAAAATATGCATACAATACATAAGCTAATAAAACTACAGGCTTAAAAACCTTTAAATAGCCAGATCTTTCAATAAATGCATCAACCCCTAATATAATTTATGCCTAGTATTATACAAATATTAAACTAAAAAATTTTATTTTAGCAAGTGTAATCTATATTCTAAAAGGTGGCTAATAAAAAAAATCATATTACTAAATTTATTGCATTGCACACATGTGGTCTCATTCAACTGTCATAATTTTCAGGCAATATCAAACATTTATCCTTACTTCACTAATTTTTTTCATCTATTTTAGCAGTTTCAGTAACATTTACACAATAACAATGAAAAGTACATTACCACTTGACTGGTCATGACAATAAAATTTGTTTTGACTGTAAAAATAATTTGTACTGACATAATTATCAGAAAACCACAGCCACTTTTATAAACAGATTGATGCAACAAAATAAAAAACACAAGCATGTTGGAATAACATACGTCTACGGATATCTGCCAAGAAACTTACAAAACCGTTTTCTATTGTCCATAATTTAAAGGCTTAAGTTGACCCTAAACCACATTTACAACACCCGCAACCAAAATACCAGTCAACATTTTACACTGCAAAAAATGGTCGTCGTTTACTACTTTAAAACCGCTTTTAAGTATGAAAGTAATTACTAATACGTCGGCTGAATGTCCAGAGATTATCCAACACTGTTTAGATCAAGGGACACACGTTCTTTGCCAAGTAATTTCCAAAAGTTTAAGTGCTCTTCATTTCCAACAGTCGGATATTCCCGCCCTTGCAGGTTTAGCAAATGCTGGTCCTTGAAAAAATCTGTGCTGAGTCGCAACCAACAACTTTTCGTTACAACGATAAGTTCCGCGAAATTTATTTTCTAAACTTGGGGAAAAACATTTTTGTCGGACAAATGCAGCCAAATTAAAGCGGTCGGCCAGTTTAAATCTACTCAAAGCTGGACAAACTATACTAATTTTATTTTGAGCGGAAAAATAAAATTCCTTTATTGCAAAATGGATTATAACTTATTGAAACATTTATGCAAAAGTTAGCGAAACCTTTCGAGTTTCCGCCCTTACACCGAAGTCGCTTGAGGGTTAATAATGTAATCTCGGTAACGGAGCTATACTGGCAGTTTCTGACATTTACTTTAATCCGTCTTTTACGCCGGTTGAACTTCATGACTGTTAAAAAAACAATGTGCATTTGGCTCAAACAGTGGCATCCAGACTAATATGACACCCACTCAATTAGCACCGTATTATTCTTGATGCATTATGGCTGAATTATACCAATTTTCAACTAATATGTATAGCACTATAAATGAGATATAACAGAGAAAACAAACTGATAACAAAATTGCTACATTGTTTATTTCGATCAACNGATGCATTATGGCTGAATTATACCAATTTTCAACTAATATGTATAGCACTATAAATGAGATATAACAGAGAAAACAAACTGATAACAAAATTGCTACATTGTTTATTTCGATCAACGAGTATGCTTTGCCTATTTACAGCACCAAAACTAACAAAAAAACTTCAATACAAAAATAAGCACTATATTAAGCAAAACTATACGAATGAGAAGTACAACCTTTTAAGCGGAAACAACTCACCAGGAACTAATTAGAAATGCAAAAAATGTTACAGCACCACACATTGTTGCAAAACATTTCAAAAATATCTATATGTCACAGTTGGGGCAAAACCGCTTCTCTGGATGCTTAAACCTAAAGTGCACAGGGACGCAAACAAAGGTCACAGTGCGAAAACCAGCACAGAGAGCAAAGCAGAAATCAGAATCGTGCACAAGAATCTAATGCTGCTGAAGGAGCATGGCGGCTCCACACTGCACCCAAGTGTTATGATTGCCGCCGCAAGGAACGTCTAGACACGTGACTATGCTCTCGCGAGTCGAGCTCGTGTACACTGGTAGGGATATAGTTTCGCTGGAGCTGTATGGACCGGGTGAGTCCTGCAATAGAACGTTTTATACATTTGTAAAAATAGCATTGGGTACCGGAACGGACAAGTCAAACGGACACCTTGAACACCATTGCCTATGTATCGCAACTACATTCTGTGCATATGAACCTTCTGTCCATAAACCAACACTTGCTTTTCTCGTTACCATAAAAATGTTAACTATCAAAACAATTTTCAGATAACTTTGTCCCTGGGTCGTTTTAGTTGATGAAAAAGTGAAATACGGTATCGCCGACTGAAATTACTACAATGTTTCAAACCGCTACCTTCCGAACCCAAGCTACATAGCATGGTGGTACAGCGGACACAGTAGGCGAGTCGCGTTGATTTTCCGAGAGCCGACTGCCATCGAACGAACATCCTTCCAGCTGCAGACTTCCAATCTGGTTTAAACAAACGTATGTTGAACCAATGCTTAGGGAAAGCGACATCACCACCATCACCACCAGTCATTAGCGACTGGAATCAACACATAATGAAAAGAACAAATTGTGTAAAAAGTGTAGTAGACAACTTACTCCATGCCTGTATGTTTATTCACGCGCTCGTTCACATGAAAAGGCAGCAGAATTTACTAATTTGATACGGCTTTAAATTTTCGCCTTTGTTTTAAGAAATGTACGAAGGTTTTCCAATTTAAAGTTGCGGGATACGTGATTGTCTTGTCAACACGAAACAGCTTCCAAACTTTTTCAGGAGAAACAGAGTGCTCGAAGCACGAGAGATTGCTTCCACCAGTAGGCAGGTTTGACACCTTCCTACCCCTCGGCTTAAGGGTGCAAGAACCATGTAGCTGTCTTTTAGTTACACTTCTGATTTACCCTGGCGTTGACTTTGGACGCCGAAACAGCTCCCTTCCACGAACAGACAAACTTCAGTTCGTCCATGGAAACACGTGATTCGCGAGCAGTTTTCTGTCGCACCGCGTTCAGGAAAGTGCTCGGATGAAAAAGGTCAGCAAGATTGAGATCCTCCGATCCGAGAAGGGAGCCGCGTTCAGCCTTCTCCACCCATCCCTACATCAAAAACAATGCAATTTCACGAAACATTGACAACGTGGCGACAGGGAAGACTGGTTTAGGAGGCGGACGACGGGAACTTGATCATTATGTTAAAACACGTTTGCAATTAAAAACATCCATACCAACACCAAAACACAGGCCCAGAATAAAATCTCACAAAGATTAATATTTATAGTTTTTCTTCAAAAAAAAGGAGAAATAGGGTGAAATTATGCTAAAATAACTTCGTTTTGTTTCA
This sequence comes from Phallusia fumigata, assembly GCA_008931825.1. NCBI lineage: Eukaryota > Metazoa > Chordata > Ascidiacea > Phlebobranchia > Ascidiidae > Phallusia > Phallusia fumigata. The sequence goes on along the minus strand of QXVZ01024759.1, from coordinate 12,478 downwards.
CCAACGAGATACTTTTGGTTTTCGAAATATAAACATCGCATATTTAAATTTGTGTGCAACAATGACTTTATCTAACAAAACAATTAGGCTGAGCCAACAGTTGGCCTCAGGCAAGAGAGGCGCGAAAACTACGTGGGTTAATAAATAAAAAGACTAATTGCCTCCCATCAAGATGCAACTGGAGCACCCCTAATAGGCAAACCCTCCAGGATGAAAACGTATGTTAGGAAGTTGTACAAAGCAACAAACCTGAAGAGCCATGGTCTTGGCTACCAGTGCATGTAAATATTGCATTGGGTCATCTGGTCCCTCCCACATACTGTGCCACTGTAACGGGGTTTCTTGCTGGAGGATCGAGTTGGCCAACTTGTGAACTTCAGATGTCAGTAACTGGGTCCCTACAAGGAAATCACATAATACTTGTAATAGGGGAAAGTAAAACGTTATTTTCTGCGTATACATACAGAGAGAATCACTACCTTTTAACAGCATAACGTGACCATTAGCAGGTTAGGGTTTTGTCCAATACAGGTGACACAGAAAGAAAAAGCAGTAAATTTTAGACACTTGAGGCAAATTTGTTACCTCTCATGACTTTGCTTAGAGCAGAGAGAGTCTGGTGCACTTTCTGNGCTTAAGGGTGCAAGAACCATGTAGCTGTCTTTTAGTTACACTTCTGATTTACCCTGGCGTTAACTTTGGACGCCGAAACAGCTCCCTTCCACGAACAGACAAACTTCAGTTCGTCCATGGAAACACGTGATTCGCGAGCAGTTTTCTGTCGCACCGCGTTCAGGAAAGTGCTCGGATGAAAAAGGTCAGCAAGATTGAGATCCTCCGATCCGAGAAGGGAGCCGCGTTCAGCCTTCTCCACCCATCCCTACATCAAAAACAATGCAATTTCACGAAACATTGTCAACGTGGCGACAGGGAAGACTGGTTTAGGAGGCGGACGACGGGAACTTGATCATTATGTTAAAACACGTTTGCAATTGAAAACATCCATACCCCCACCAAAACACAGGCCCAAAATAAAATCTCACAAAGAGTAATATATATATATATATATATGTAAGTTTTGTTTTAAAGGAAGAAAGAGGGTGAAATTATGCTAAAATAACTCCTTTACCAAAAAGATACTTTTGGTTTTCGAAATATGAACATCGCATATTTAAATTTGTATGCAACATCGACCTTATCGAACAAAACAATTGGGCTAACCCAACAGTTGGCCTCAGCCAAGAGAAACGCGAAAACCAAGGGACTTAATACATAAACAGAACTAGAGAGGTGGCGTTCTCCATATGGGGGGTCCACATACACTACCACCTCAAAATGATGCTCTCCACATATACCATTTTCTTTATTACATNCACAAAGATTAATATTTATAGTTTTTCTTCAAAAAAAAGGAGAAATAGGGTGAAATTATGCTAAAATAACTTCGTTTTGTTTCACCAACGAGATACTTTTGGTTTTCGAAATATAAACATCGCATATTTAAATTTGTGTGCAACAATGACTTTATCTAACAAAACAATTAGGCTGAGCCAACAGTTGGCCTCAGGCAAGAGAGGCGCGAAAACTACGTGGGTTAATAAATAAAAAGACTAATTGCCTCCCATCAAGATGCAACTGGAGCACCCCTAATAGGCAAACCCTCCAGGATGAAAACGTATGTTAGGAAGTTGTACAAAGCAACAAACCTGAAGAGCCATGGTCTTGGCTACCAGTGCATGTAAATATTGCATTGGGTCATCTGGTCCCTCCCACATACTGTGCCACTGTAACGGGGTTTCTTGCTGGAGGATCGAGTTGGCCAACTTGTGAACTTCAGATGTCAGTAACTGGGTCCCTACAAGGAAATCACATAATACTTGTAATAGGGGAAAGTAAAACGTTATTTTCTGCGTATACATACAGAGAGAATCACTACCTTTTAACAGCATAACGTGACCATTAGCAGGTTAGGGTTTTGTCCAATACAGGTGACACAGAAAGAAAAAGCAGTAAATTTTAGACACTTGAGGCAAATTTGTTACCTCTCATGACTTTGCTTAGAGCAGAGAGAGTCTGGTGCACTTTCTGGACGAGGCAGATTGCGTTATAGCGCTCCAAGTGGACAAACTGCAGCACGGGGGAATCACCAGAGACAGTTGGCATATCGACCTTAGCGTGGATCACGCTGCTACTTCCCTGGTTCAATCTCTTCCAAAGTTGAAGAATCGGAGCAAGCTCAGACTGCCAAGCTTCCCTGCGGTAAGGATGAGTTAACCTTATGTTATATTGTTTTGACAAATTAAAAATTAAAATGTATTATGATACAANCCAACTTGTGAACTTCAGATGTCAGCAACTGGGTCCCTACAAGGAAATAACGTAATACTTGTAATCGGGAAAAGTAAAACGTTATTTTTTGCGTATGCATACAGAGAAAATCACTACCTTTTTACCAGCATAATGTGACCATTAGCAGGTTAGGGTTTTGTCCAATACAGGTTGACACAGAAAGAAAAAGCAGTAAATTTTAGACACTTGAAGCAAAGTTGTTACCTCTCATGACTTTGCTGAGAGCAGAGAGAGTCTGGTGCACTTTCTGGACGAGACAGATTGCGTTATAGCGCTCCAAGTGGACGAACTGCAGCACGGGGGAATCACCAGACACAGTTGGCATATCGACCTTGGCGTGAATCACACTGCTGCTTCCTTGGTTCAATCTCTTCCAAAGTTGAAGGATCGGAGCAAGCTCAGACTGCCAAGCTTCCCTGTGGTAAGGATGAGTTAACCTTATGTTATATTGTTTTGACAAAATTAAAAATTAAAATGTATTATGATACAATACGAATAAATGGCAAGTTTTATAACAATGGCCACCAACAAACAAAACTGACCAAAAACAGCCTTTATGCACAAACACAGAATAACCGTAAACAACACCTGTCAAACTTCGCTCCAGCCTCCACAGTTCGCATAAGTGTCTTCAGTTGTGATATGACTCTTTGCGAGTTGACGCGTTGTGCTGAGCGCTCGATGTTCGCAGGTAAACTGAAATACTTGGGAAGATCGTCTTCAGGCAACTGGTTAATAATTTCCTGATAGTCCTGTTAGCAAAACGTTGTGAAACAGTTTTTGCTCATTACAATACTAGGTGTGTTTTAACAATGTCTGAAAAATTCTAAGATTTAGAAATCACACTTTCAGACTATTTTGTGACGAAAATTTAATATCGTTGAACCTGTTGCAAGAAATTCTGCATTCTACCAACATTTCGGTTTACTGACAAAACATTTTGAGTATGCTAACAGCTAAACAATGGCCCTTTAGATAGCCTTTACGCAATGATTTATAGTTTCCAATACTTATGAACACGACCAAAAATCCAATATCGACCGTAGGACGTATTAAAAAACGCTAAGGAAGACGCATAAATGCAAGTTTTAATGCATACCTTGATGTTGGTGCTTTGAGGGAGGTTGACGTTAGGCACGAGGCTCTTGCCTCGGCTTCTGGAGCCCGACAGTACACTGGATTGGAAATATTGACGCAGGTAAGCAGTCAATACTCTCAAATCAAATGTGTTGTCCACACGACCACCATATATCGCATTCTCCATTAATCCGTGCATGAAATCCCATTGGATTTCTTGTCCTGACCAAAAAAGTTTTCAAATTTATGTGTTAAAAAAATTCACACTTTAGAATTTTTTTTTACTTTAGGACATGACACAACGGCTACACTCACGACTTTTCCGACTTAAGTGGTGTCCTGAAGTGGACCGTGGCCGTATTGCGTTTGAATGTATTTGAAAATACTATAAGTGAAGGTTTGCTTACCAGTGCAAAGACGATCGAGTATATCCGACGCTGCTCGCATATCGCCCAGCGAAAATTCGTAGAACTTTGTCCAACCCTGGGGTATGAAATTTCTGCGCTCCTGCACAACCGCGTGGAACCAGGCGAGAGCAAACAGGGACTGGGGACAAATCAATTATTAGTATACTTCCCAAGCAAAGTTCATTATTAAAAGAGTTGGTGGTATTACCTGAGATCTCATTACTGATGGTTTAGAGTGCTTCGTTCCGTTGGAAACAAATTCAGCGCTCCAACTGTCGTAAGTACGGAACAAGTTTTTCTTGATTCCGGGTGGTGCCTGATTCAAACAACATTTATTCATGTAAAAGATTTAAACTATTGTACCGCGTAATGCAAAAAGGATAAACTTTGGACAGAAACACTATATGAATGAGCGCACTTACACATGTATATGCTACATTACTTGTTTCCATTCCAGTATTTTAAATGCATGCAACGGGCAATTTACCTCGTAAGTTATTTTCAGGCTGGACTGTAGTAATATTGTTGGAAACTTTACGTGAACTTCCGAAGTGAGCCACAACCGGAAACTTTCGTGCGGGGTGAGTGAGTTAAGTTCCTGTGCAAAACATTTACGTTAAAACAGTAGGTGTAGTCACAACCAAACAGCCTGCAAAATACACACCTTCTCTAGCACAGGTAGCCACTTGGTCACAAGGTGAAGATTCTTAAGACACAACCACTGCCCGTTCCTCGCACATTCCCTCACAAGCTGCATGGCGACATCTGCCTGACCCTGCCCCATAGCAACCTNTCGTAAGGGCTAAAAGCTGAAACAATTTCAACCATGAGGTTAGATTTTGCAATACAGTGTAAGGATTGACTTGCCTTCATAAAAATCGGACCATTTTTATTACAGCTGATACGAGTGCGACAATGTGAGCTGGAAGGAGCAAATTCATGAAGCCTCGCTGGTTTTGTTGAACTCAATAGTTTATTTATTTGGAGTTGAGTAAATTAATAGAAGCATGAAACTGCTTGGCGACTGTCACTGTCCACCTACTTGTCCCTTAAGGCCAGCTCTGGTGGTAGTGAAGTCGACTTCGGATATAATGCTTGCAGCATCGGGTGGTATAGTGGGGTGGGGGTTGCGGGTGGTCATATACAAGCGAAACTCCTCGTTGTAATCCACAGTCTTTTCACCAAGCTGAACCACGTAGCGCGGACCTACGACAAAAGAAACAAATCTATTAAAACACATATGTCAACAATGGACAAGGTAACCACACTTAGGTTACTGACCCAAACTGACAAGATCCCCGCGCAGGAGAGGGTAAAGAACGGGTTCTATATGATCCATCTCCTGGATAATCAAGGTCTTTCCAAATCGCACTGCCAACTCCAATGTGGTACCAAAGTTGGCATCCTAAAAATAATCACAATGCAAATTATGTAATCGTTTTAATAGCTCACGACAGACCAGACAAATCTTTGTTACAAGCAAGACTATGTACCTGCTGGTTGACAACTTCAAGTCTGGATTCTTTCAAATGAACCTTAAGCCATTCCGTAGCCCGGGACGACGGGTCGACGAGAAAAGGTTTTAAGGAGCTCTGTAAGTTTAAGATGAAGTTAGCAAACAAATATTTATCAAAACGTTGAAAAGTCTACCGGCATACAAAGCAGTTGACTATCAGTTGACACGAAGGTATCAACTATTAACCTATCTACAGAACTTTACGGAAAGCGGGCGATAAATTGATTGAAAACAATTGCTCAAAAACAGCATATAATGATAAACGTACACAACATTTACTGTTGTTTTTCTCCCGAACCCTATTCGAAACGGAAAGGAAACAAAGAAGAGCCAGCTAAAACATTTGATGCTCAGTGTAAAACCTATTTTTCGTAATAAACGTTTAAACGAGTTAAAGTTACAAAGCGAAGATGCATAAACGCTTACTTCATTAAATCAGCAAGGTGCAGCAATAGAACGTATTTTCCCGAAAGGAATGAAAGTTTTAAACAGGGATCGCCAACACCTGGCAAGCCAATTGATTTAAGAGCTGGTATTTCAATACATTTTGTGAGCCAAGTTGTGCGAACTCTTTGTTTTAAAGCAGTCAACATGGCACGTGAAGTCATTACCATTTTGACATAAATAGTAATCTGGCACGCTGCGTTCGAAAGGTTGGCCACCCTTAGGCCTAAAACGACTTTCATTGTATTGTTACTCCATAGGTAGATCACCGAGTATGAGCGGTCCAGTGGGGACCGACCAAACAGAACACTGGTCTTTCCCCGTTACCAAGCATTATAAGGCATATAAACTAACAAAACGATTTAGGAAGTGGAAAATACTTGAAAGAACTGCGGAAACCAAAATTAGCACATTGACCCCTCAAGATTGCAGTTCAGCAAAAAGTTAGTACAGTGTTCTCCAACAAGCGTTTAAAATAGGCAAAGAAACAACATTATTAAGAGTTGAACAAAAAATGTTGTATTGTTGACACTGACAGAAAGTAGCAGCCGAAACGGATTAGTTGTACTGTACAAGCTTTTATGGGATGCAGACATAGAAGCAAGCGACTGAAAGCAAATTACAGGCCGATGATGCAGGACTGAAGCAAATGGATTAGACACTGACGGTTTACGTAACTCACCTTTATCTTTGACACCTTAAATGTGAAAAGTAAACAGTTAGATTTTTAAGTCGGTTGAAAAAAGTAATCCGAATCATGACGGAACAAAATAAAAAAAAACCTTGGTTAGATATTAAACACCCGCGTATTTTTTGATAGCACAAATTAGCACACCGTGTAAAAATAAACAATACTGATGCTCATGCCTGCAATATGATGAGCGCGTTTTCCATGGACAGTTCGTCTGACGGCAATCCTTCCCCCTTCCAACAAAGTTGTTCGCTTTCAGTGCTAAGAAATCGACGAAGATCGAAATCTGCGAAAAAGGTTTATCGATAACGGAAACAATTTTGCTTGGATGTGACTGTTAATGAAAAAAAACGCAGCTTGACGTTCAAGTCAATCAATTGCAAACGCAGGGATAAGATACAATGTATGATACTCAATGAAATTGATTAAACGCCTTAAACATTAACGTTTATTTACGCTCAAAGGTTTCCAAAAAACTAAACAATTCCAGATGATGACAGCAGCGTTTGTCGAAACGTAGAATATCTTTTATACACAAGTACTGGCTTGTATCTTCCTACTGAAAACAATTTTTTAGTGTCAAAAATGTGAAGTCCTTTTTACATTTTAATACTAGTTTAAACCAAGACCAAAATGTGCAGAGGGCCAAAACGCTCACATTGCCATCATTTGTGCTCTACAAAGTGCTGTGTCCGTTTCGGAACATTAATATACGTACGTTTCAGTTGGGTCATTTCCATCCATTCACGCAGCATATCTTTTCTCACATCTTCGGGGGCTGAAGGAAGATAAGTGATGAAAGCTGCCGCGAGTTGTGAGCAAGCCGGAAGGCTCTGCAACTCCACTGTCAACGACTTGACCTGAAAACAACCAAATTAGACGCAGGAAAATTTAAATGTACAGTTTACGAACTACTTAATCCGCAACATCTGTCTCAAGTAACAATTTAGGAACGCAAGATACGGAGTTAAAGAGTAGCTTAACCCAAAACATATCTGCTCAAATCTAAAAAAAGTAATTTCAAATGTTGAGGACAATAGGCGCTACTACTTATCACGTGCTTGTTACATCACACGAGTCAAAGTAAGTATATTTGTTATAGCTTATTCACCAAACACGTTTATTGCCTTTGGCTGAGCAAAATCGTATGTTATAACCTGTTCGTTCCATCGCAAATGTTCGTCTCCAAGTTTTCCGACCAAACTCTCTGCTGCCGCTATCGTCTCATTCGCTTTGTCGACTTCGATACGCAGTGTAGCTGCCTCGGTAGTTCGCTTCTCGAACTTGTTGCGAAGTTCGGCCACTCGATCGTCCACTTCGTCCAACGCCTTGCTCAACTTCTCAACTCGGGATTCTGCTTTCTCCAGGTTTCTGAGTTGATGAAGAACTTAGTATAAGTTAACGTTTAACTGTTTTTTGTAATTTAAAAGTTTTGTTGCGTTAGTGTAATGTGGTGTTTGTGATCTATATCGCAGAGTGATTGATATGGAGTTTGCAGTTTGTTTGCTATTTATGTAAGGTTTGCTATATCTTTATTACAAAAATTTTCAAAAGTAATAAACTGCGAAAAATCAGTAGAAGGTATAAATCACACGTGGAAAACCCAGGAACAGAAACTTTACGGACCTACATCCACTATGCTTTTTGGCGTAGTACTCTTAAATTGCTTGAAATTGAGAGTAACAGCCCCACATTTTATTAGAATTAGGACCTAACGATGTCAATTTAGGCGAAATAAATATTCCATAATCGTATCGACTGATTCTGTCTACATTTTGGATTGTTTCTCCCAAATTTTAAGTATTTCAATAATCTGTACAGAGATCGTTGGACCTAATGACAGCTGTTGGAGATTCATAAATGCCAACTTAAAGCATTCCCATTTATTCGTATCTATTTTTGTATCCTTAGTAGTATTAACAATTAGCAGTCGGGTAGACTTGTTATTGCACGCCCTTGCCTACACAAACATATCGTTGTTTCTTTCTGATTGCAATTTACCTTCTCAACTTGCTTTGTTCCTTCTCCAAAGGTTCGATCTTCTCAAGAACCTGCGAATATTTTACGTTGGCCTTCACCCACTCAGCTAATGGAAGGGCCGCTGTGCTTGCACGCTGGGCACTTTTCTTGTCGAAAGATCGAGAGTTGCTTTCGAGAAGTTCCTCGACAGAGCTTCGAATCTCCGGGTTGATCCGTCGAGCGTCAAAGTTGATGATGTCTTCCTTCACACCTCGCTTGGCCAAGAAGCTAATTCGCAAAACAGGATTTTAGAAAAATTGAAGATTTAGCGTTAGACGATGTTAAGCCAACATAAATGCCACTTGATCAATGAGAGTCATTGCGGCCGGGATTCTAAACCGGTTTGAATATTTAACTGTCTGAACATTGGAAAGAATGCTGGATGCTGAATAGTAAGCGGATTAAATGAATCTCTAGAGTTTTGTGAAAACTATCGTTATGNCGAGGAAGGAATGATTGACAAGCTGGTAATCCTCTAATAAGAGCACGACCTAACATGACGAAAGAAATAACAAAATCAACAGAAACAAAGTTCAAAATATCTTATTTCAAAGTATATTCCGTTGACATTAGGAGGTACAAAACCACTTTTCGTACTGTAAGAGCAACTGTAACGTAACAAAGGAAATAAAATCGCAACTCACTAGAAAATGTTTTGTAATTGACAGAATTGCCGAAACAAGTAAATTGAATTCAAATATCCCAACCACTAAATCGTAAGAAACGTTTCCCGTCCAGAAAAAATCCTTGTAACCTTATGTGAACGAATTTAACCAACCTGCTCTCCGTCGATACCGGATTGCTGCATGACGTTCTTCAAATCAAGTCGAAACTGTTTGAGGCCGTAATTGCGTGATACTTTGGGCGTGAAGAGTGACATGCGATGCATGTGGGCGCACACCGCCACTGCTGTCCTGCGACCCACCCCTGTACGACCTGCCATCAACAAGCTGCCACCCGGAGATGAGAGAACGCGATCCACTCGTGCCATGTATTCCAGAACCTAAAGGAAAAAGTTTTGTGTAAATTTATGGAACTGGGCAAAGCTAAGAACAATGTTAAACCGAAAAAAACACGATTTAGGGTCTTGGACATAAATTTTATGATTTAGCCGGACAATATTTGGAAATAGTTTTGTTACAATTTTTTGCATAATTTTACTCTATTTTTAGTGACTCATCAGGTTTCAAAAGTAACAAACAAGGATGCAAAAAGAGATTCATTCTGAGGCAGTTGTTTGTCCAAAACCTATTGAATTTCTTTGCTTTGTCCACACTACAAGGTTTTTGCCACGAAACTGAGCAGAAATCAATGAAGCAAATTTCAATTTGTTTTAAACGCGACTGTCGTATTTAAGTTTCGTGTAACACGTTTTGGTGACAAACCTCTTGAAATACGAGCACGTCCATCTCCCGCACTTCCCTGCTATATGACGCAACAGCTTTAGTAACGACGTCATTGAGATCGCTTGCCGATAAATGTCCGAGCGTCTTTCCGTGGATGGGTAACATACCGTCTCCTGAAATGACACAAATAAATGGTCAACAATGGAAAATTGGACGTTATGCGAAACTGCTTTCGTAGTAGAATGTTGACATGTCAAAAAACTTGAAAAAACGCAAATTAGTTTTACATTTTTATGTGATTTACCACCAAACCTGTTACAAAAGCGTTATTTTGCAAACTAGTAACGATTTTGGGTGTTTTTGTGTGCGTTGTAGCATAAGAAATTTTCACATACCTACGACCTCCTGCCGAGCACCCCACGTCACGTAATACCCGTCATGCATTCTCTCGGAGGCGTTTGTCGACCAATCATGAGCGAGAACCGACGACAACATCGAGTCAAAACGATCCTTGTCCTTGCCTCCAACTATTCTGTCCCTGTGGATATTGTGAAAGCAAGTCATAAAATCCAAATCACCTTATATGAAGCTTTTCATCTCAGTCGTTAATTAAAAACATCTATTTCCGACATCTATTATTTGCAAATAATTCGTTTTCCGAATACGAACCTGAACATTCTGCATGACTCGTAGGTCCACACGCTGAGCAGCGCATCAGCTGACCTTCCATCGCCCGCCATGCTCGAGTGGTCGTATCGGATCATCGCCATGCACCACTTGGTAAGGTCACGTGGTGTAAAGAGGTAATGGCCGTGGTCGTCGCTCAAAAACACCTTTCTCACTTGCTCATAAATCTAAAAAAAGGAACACTATGATGTGCAACTCAACTGTGTACAGCAAACTGACTTAAGGAATACATTTATTAAAACACAAATTCCAGATAACTTATGTAGTGAATATAATTTATTGCAACCGTTTCGACAATCGTCATCATCCGTACATATGCATCAGTGCACTATACACAAGTTCATTAGCAGTTATGTTTTAAATTAAACTTTGTACATGGATATCTAACTTCACAAACCGATGTAGCCCTCGCAGCAGCGTGGATATGTATTTTAACAGTCATAAACCAACCTGGACCATAGACGAAGCAAGTTGCTGAATACGGGCAGGTGATCCCCACACCGGGTGGCGCTGCAGAGCAGTGTGATGATGCAACACAGGTGTGAGGTAAGCTGTGTAAATCGAGCATAACTCATCGGTATCCGCGTACTCCATGCTTAAAATGCGAACCCGCGACGTAAATCTGTGATACGAAATCGGTATTTTATTTTATTGGACAGATTAGTAAAGCAGCCTTCAACGAGCTTTAACAATCTACGCCAGGGGTGGCAAACTTGTTCAATGGAAGAGTCACAGTATCCAGCGAGCCGCAAAATCAGTTGTAATCTAGACAATGTGCCGTTGAAGCAATGTTGTAACACAGCGGGTATAACTCCATTGATACATGAAACAAACTTTAAATAATGTGAGGTAACAACCCTATCATTTGAGATATTATTATTCAGCTAGAAGAGCCACAAAAAACATGCCGGCGAGCCGCATGCAGCTCGAGAGCCGCGGTTTGGCCACTGTTGATCTACGCAAACGCATGAACTTAATGGTGACGGTATGCTTATGTGTACAGTAACTAGACAACAATAAGCATGTCAGAAATTCGGCTAAATGATCCAAAGTTGCGACGTTCGTAAACTCTCCCACTTTTTGTATGAAGGGGGTTAATAAGGTAATAATTTTGTTGTATTTGCAGCAACATTAGCACGGTAATGTCCGTTAAACCCCACAAAGCCCAAACATCGCAAAAGAACCTGGTAGTAAGCTTATGTCTTCCAAGGGTAGCGGCGGCGTTCATTGAAGCGACAATTTGAATTCCATCTAGTCCCACCCACTCGTTTTCCTCATCGTAGAAGCCTTGGTAGGTCAGCAGCTAAAAAAAGTGGAGTGTCAGAAACCGAAAGCGTACGGTTTACGTTTCTCATAAAAACATGGTTGACTAAAACGACATTGTCCACAAATAGTGGAACCGGAATCAGATTTACCTGCTGCAGAAAGGAGATAGTCTGACTGGTTCCCCACTTGTCGGGTTTCGGCAGGTTGATGTCTTTCAAGTAAAGCACGAGATGTTCACAGTCACGTGGTCTTAGGGCACGACCGCTNCCGGAATCAGATTTACCTGCTGCAGAAAGGAGATAGTCTGACTGGTTCCCCACTTGTCGGGTTTCGGCAGGTTGATGTCTTTCAAGTAAAGCACGAGATGTTCACAGTCACGTGGTCTTAGGGCACGACCGCTGCCACTGGAAAAATGAGGGTAAGAAATTTTTTTTAAATTTGGCCCAAATTCCTGCTAGAAACCGTTTCTTCTCACCTTCCGCCTCCACTGATTGCCATACAAGCTTGCTGGAGCTTCTGTGTCAAATGAGTTGGCGATGTCTGTGCACTGCAATGGATAGTTGCGACCTAAAAGAGCGCACTATAAAGTCAGACGAGCAAATGACCTGTTTTTTTCTACAACATTCTAATAACCTGTGTTGAGCGAAGTTTGTCGAAGCAATGGTGGAGCAACATG
>QXVZ01024757.1:0-27776 GCA_008931825.1 Phallusia fumigata | reverse complement strand
TCAGTACAATATAGTAATATTGTTGGTTCTTGTTCACATGTAGATTGAAGATGAGTCTGTCACTTCATACAGCTACAAAGTGCAGGTTGCCAGAATGTATGACATGTCTATACTGGTGCACAGGTTCCCCACAACCTATTTATTCACATTTACCTGTGAATACAACAACACTATGACCATTTCATCACCTGAGATTAAGACTTTTGTCAAGTATGAATTTTTTGCTAAGAATCATATATTTAACAAGTTAAACATTGTTTTCGTTTAACAGGAAAAGAAGAATACTTTTTTAGTATTTCTCCCAATTAGTAATTACAGTGAACTTTTGGATTATGTCCCTTTTGGGGGAAAAATAACAAATCATTGTTTTAATTGTCCTTTTGTTGTTACATCAAAGTTAAAGCTCGCCTTGTGTTTAGTGGCACTGCCTTGTGATTGTAAGGCTATGGATATAATACTGTGTTAGTTTTTTGTGTTTTCTAAGAAACTTTGATCTACATTGATTCAACCTAGCATAACGCTGTTGGTTGATAAATAAGGCATAAACTTACCCAAATAAAAAATAATAATCTGCTGGTAATGCAACATGACAGGGAGCTCAACAGCAGACTCGGTATGCGCATAATGCATTTAGGCCAAACCACAAGAAAAATGCCGTCCCTTATTGAGCTTACATTTAAACATTGTAATATATTAATAGTGTTTAGTTTCAAAAGCACCATTAGCAAACATTTCTCACAGTGAGGCTATGACAATTTGCTTTTTAAATATTCTTATTTGCAGGAAAACATTAATGTCAATGGATTCACAACGAGGAGAAATTGACCTTGAATTTATGCTTTTCACATCAAGAAACTTTGACACTCCTCTCAATGGAAATCCTCCATCAATATTTGCTTTCAAATCTATATTTGCCCAACTACAACTTCTTGTCGATTCAGATCTTTTATATTTGCAGGTCTTGTTATGAGCAATACATTAAAAGCATGGTTGTGTAACAAATGTTAAACCTCCAAAACTCAAATACATGTTTTTTTAGACCCAAAAATGTTGGGCGACACCAAGTGATTCTCCAGTTGATGCCAGACAATATCCAATTATTGATCATGGGTTGGTAAAACAAATTTTCCAAAGTACTTGCATTATACAAAACAAATCTTCAAACATTTAAATTATTTTAATTTTTGTGTTGGACAGTTATCAGGTTTAGTCATGTTTGAACTGATCTTCTAACCTTGGTCTTTCAAGGTTGAATCGACCAAACATTTTCATGTAATTAAACCCCTGTAATAGCAGCTAAAGTAAGTAACTCCAATCAACTAGTTCTAACTCAAGGCTAAAATGTAACTTTGGTCATGTTTCTGGTTTGCATTTGGTACAAAAATATCATGCCAGTGATGTAACTATTTTTTCATTCTCTGTTGCCTGCTACACATGTTGTGAAAGACAAGTCTTTTTGCCTTGCATAGGCTTCACATGCCCTCATTTGCTAAAATTGTGAGTTTTGCTTGTGTAGGGAAGCTGTACATATGGCTACGGATCCAATCAACTCAACGTATGTTTTTCAAAATTACCAACCAAGAGTTACCGCGTTTAAGTTCACTGCATTTGTCTGGACAAATCTGGCAGACCACAATCAATCTATTTTTGTTCATTGCAATGTGGAATTATGTGATGTTGGTTTGGGACATAGCTGTGAAATAATGGTAATTAAACAACTTCTGTTTTTCATGAAGTTAAACTGCTTACATCAAAAAATATTAGAATAGTTTTTGGAAATTGGTTTTTCTTTCATGTATACTTTTACTTGTTTCAATAATTACCTGTACTTTTTTTCATTCATAGAATCGAAAGAAAAGATCGTTCACAAGCTCAGAAGTAAAGACCATTAGTTATGGACCAATAACCATTAAACCAGAGAAAACTGACGACCCCTGCAAGCAGGCAAGACCAGTTTTTGTGGACTTGTAAATCTTGATGTAGCCTGACATACAACAAAATATGACAATGACAAAATGTAATTTATGTTATCTGCAGTTCTAACAGATATTGTTGCAGGATAATGGAGGATGTGAACATAAGTGTTCAGTTGTTAAAAAGAAAATTGTTTGTCATTGCAAAACTGGTTGGATGCTGAACAGGGATGGGAAAACCTGCAGAAGAAGATGTAAGTAACTTCCTAGTTGGGTTTTAAAGTGGCCATAACATAATCTAAACATTTAATCCTAACACAGCTAAATGCAAGGATACACCTTCACCGAGATCTTTCTGTCTACAACTAGTTTTACTTAAAATATGTTACCGTGGCTTTAATGCTCCACATGTTTGCTTACAGTAACAGATCAAGTACAGGAGATTATTGTGGAACGAATGAATGTAGAGAAGAAAGTTGTCATTGGCTTTGTGCTATGCCTTGTCTTGATGACTATGTGGCTCAACTGGACCAAGTGAAAAACTGAGAGAAAGTGCTTTAACATGTGTATCCATTTTACCCAGAATAAAACCTGTGTAACAAATCCTTTTGATTGTTTAAGGCTGTTAAAGGTTTTGTCTCTCTGAAGCAGATGTGGCCTCTAAAGGTGCACCATTTTGTTTTACTCGGTAAGAGATTTTATTTGGTCGATAGCTGGCCAGAAAAATGCTGATGTCAGAAAACGCGAAACACCTTGCTTTCATCTTTATCATGAATAAGGTTGAGTTGTACTGATTTCTGCATGGTTGCAGAACTACTGGCACGAAACACTTTCTGCAAGGGGAACCTGGTCTGCCACTTCTAAATGTAACAAAGTCTTGTTGCTTGTTAAACAGGTATTATTACTTTGTGCAGTTCGTATTTACATTGCAGCATCTCTAAACTTATTTCGTATCATCTTCTGTACCCTGATTTTCCAATCCGGAACGTTGCGGTGTATTAATGATGTCTGAGCTTTCGACGTTTGGCTCTTCAGCTTTTATCAGTGGCTCCAGTTTGGGTTGTGAAGGTTTTGGAACTTCTGCAGTAGGTTCATCCACTTCCATTAGCGGCTCTATTGAAGGCTTAGAAGTTTCTGAAATTCCTACACGGGGTTTATTCGCTTCTATCAGCGGCTCCACAGAAGCGACTTTGGGTGAAGTTGATATGCTGTCGGTTTCGGGTGGGGTTGGACTTGAGTTGCCTTCAGCTTCGCGGAATTTTGCTTCCATTACCGGGGACGCGGGCCTCGAATTTCCGTCGCCACTCTCGGCTCTTTCCTGAAGCTCTGTCGATGGGGCGCCATCGGCTGCGCTGTTGGTCGGTAATATCTTTCGAAACTGTATTTACAAAATACAACAAAAATATTGACACAATACACCTGGGATAATTCAAATACATTCTGGTGGGCCAATTTGTAAAGAGAACACCAGAAGTTGACGCCGTTTATCCTCTGGCGCACAGCTTTCCAAACTATGGGTCGCGCAACGAATTTTTGTGGGTCGCGATTACAACAATTTCCCAAGTGTTGCAAATGTAAAGTTATCGTTTGCTTTCTAGTAGTACTCTTGCAACAAATGGTGTGTTTTGAACTGATTTTCCGTTAAACGTTAAAGGTCGCAGAAATATTTTGAAAATCAAAAGTGGTCGCAGACAAAAAAGTTTGGCAAGCCTTGCTCTGGCGGATTTTGTAAAAAATGTTCGTTAACCCAAATTGACACGTTTTGCGTCCCAATGGCTGTGGACAATTGGAGGCGTTTTTTAAACTTTATGGAACCGATGGTAAGCAAGTATAGCGAACCTTCTCCTTTTCATGGCTCGCCGAATGCACAGTCCTAACTATAAAGGCTTCGGCGAACTATTTTTTCCTTTTCCTCTTTCAAAATTCCTCTTTCTAACCGCACGTTCCATGTTATTATAGATAGGGTCCAGCTTGTATCGAGTTGCGTTGTGGTACAACAAGCTAGCTCACTAATCGCAAGCCAAAAAACATGGGTTCGGCCTACCTTTTTTAGATAAACAAGAACCGACGACATAATTCCAATTATAATGGCCACGGCCGCAGCAGCTCCAGCCAGAGGACCGCTAGATGGCGCTGCGTCTTCGGAAGGTGGCGGCTTTTTTACATATTTTACGGCCGAATCTCGGACTTGATTGGCACACATTTTCATTAAACAAGTGTCGTTCGCTTCGCAGCCCGTGCAAGGATCCCCGGCACTGTAAGGCCTCGACATGTGTGACGCATTAAAAAATCCTAAACAACAATGCATGATGATAGAATTACATTCGTATGTTGATAGCCTATACATGCAAAACATGGTTTTATTCTTTCCTTGACGTATTAGTTAGGAACTTAACTTTTAACATGTTCTACTACAAAACGTTAATACCGTACTAAACAACGACTTCCAAAAGTAAGGGCCAAAAACTGTCAATACCGCGTGCCTGCCGTGTTACGTATCGCACGTAATGAAAAATTGGATGCCCCATTTTTTACTCTTTTAAACTGAAAGTGGTCCTGCGTTTGACATTTCAGAAAGTTAGCGTTACAAAACGCGCTGGTCACACTTGGCTTTGATCTATGCTTGTGTGTTCTGCAAATTTGCCCCCAACACCGAGCAATAATTTAGAGCATGGCTGAGCGCCCTACAATGAAAATGGCGTTGCTCGGTACCAAGTGCTTAAGCTCCATGATTTGAGCTGCGTAAAACTTTGCAGTTGCTGTTATGACTGGAGTTTGGCCCAGATTCGTTGGCTGTAAACAACTTGAAAACCTAACCGCATTGATTGTCGATCTTGGGCTATGATAACACAAAGTGACGCAAGTGCAATTCTGTACAAAGGACTGCACCTTTAGGTCCGTAAACGCAAGTGTAAAAAATCGGTTCTCCCTCTTCAGGGTCTGAAGCTCTCATCTCCGGACAAGTGCTCGCCCCACATCTGTAACAGTGGCATTATTTTAGCGGGTCAGCTTGCAACCTGTTTTGCAGCTCCCTTACCCGACTTTGTATGTGTTTGCTGCCATCAGGTTCATATACTCCAAGCAAAACGTGTCCTCCTTGCACTCTTGCGCCTCGTAGTTGTAATTTCGTTTCTGCCAAAGCCATTTCAGCAGCGCCATAAAGTGAAAGTCCTTTTCCCACTCTGTGCCACGCTTTGACACATAGAAGCTCTAAACGTCAATATGCGACAAATGCAATGGTGTTGAACTGAGTTTATGCTATAATATTTAAATGTAGCTTTAAAATCGAATATGACTAAAATTTCACGCCAAAACGGCCGAGTGGTTAGCGCGACTGCCTTGTGATCGCAAGGTTGAGGGTTCAATTCTGTCTCGTTCACTTGTGTTTCACTGGACAAGAAACTTTTGATTCATTATGAGCATAACGCATTCAGGCATTGTTCCGCCCTCGAGGAAAAAAGGTAACAAATAAACAATCTCAAACCTGACCCAACTCTCCCCATCTGTCAGTGATCGCGTCTGGATTCATCTGGTAGTTGCACCCGCTGCTCCAGCTACTGGAAATCAACGCCAGCTCTTCGTCCCACGTGATCTGGCGCATGTCCGACGCTACCGGTGTTGCATTGTGGGTACGTAGGTGGTTATGACCGGCGACAACGTTGTTTATGTGTTCCTGAGTATATTATGTAGTCAATGGTAAGTAAATGGAAAACACAAATGCCGCCGATTAACAGAAAGATACCACGTTCGGCCAGGTCAGTGGTTTTCAAGCCGGTAGTATTGACCTTGAAATCTCTTTCCCAGAAGGTCACAAGCTCGTTGTATTTTTGAGACTTGTCACAGGGAAATTTAGAAAGACCGAAATTGACCCTTTACTGTATCTCGCGGCCTTTGTATCGACAAACACTCGTACCTCGTAGTCAGTAATATACCGTGTTTAAATNTGTATTTTTGAGACTTGTCACAGGGAAATTTAGAAAGACCGAAATTGACCTTTTACTGTATCTCGCGGCCTTAGTATCGACAAACACTCGTATCTCGTAGTCAGTAATATACCGTGTTTAAATCGAAAGTTTCGTGAAGAAAGTCGTTGATTTGATAAAAAACCGTTAAAAATTACCGAGTTAGGTTTGCTCATTGGAGTTGTAGTTTTATGAAAATTTTGAAACTTGGTAAATGGCTATTAGGCTAAATTCAGCCGAAACTAAACTTTTCTTGGCTGCCGTGCTTTGCCAAGTGACGAGACATAATTAATTGCGTGTAACGAGGTAAGTATCTGTATGACGTCAGCACTAGTTCAGGACAAGTAGCAGCCATTTGCAAAGTTGGCGCTTACAAGCTTTAAACAAAAACGACAGCGATTTAAATGTTGTAACTATAGATAAGGCAACTTACCTCTGTAAAATTAAGGATTTTTCCCTTATTCGATACCGCGACGGCAGGCAACATAGCAAATATAACGAAAGCTTCAAAACATGCCATAATTCCCAACTCTTACTTTTCTGCAGAAGTGATGTCCTCTTTGTGATCTACATGGCTCAAAATGTGGATTGCGATAATTGCTATGGGCTTTTAGTGAGGGCGCTTGAACTTTATAGCAATCATGAGGTGCGTTCAATACAAGAGTTTGACGCTGATGGAAGAGCGGTACTTGAGTGTCATCAATGGCATGGTAGCAACATTTCGGTCATTGTCATATTGTTTGGCTCAAAACAAAATCAGTTAACAAGAAGAGTACATGGTAATACCTTTGTTTATCCGCTTTTGGCCACAAGCACATACTTTGCAACAAACCTTGAAAAAATTCATAAATTTATACTATTAGTGTGATTTAAACAAAAATGGAACCATGTGTCGTAGGGGGTGACGTGGTTACAGCCAAATGTATCTTGTTGATAAAGTGCTATGAGCGACCACCACTTACCAGCAACATAAAACTATTATTTCATTCAATAAGAAATGAGGAAAAGAGGCTTAGGTGCATACAATTGTGTTGTTTCGTCTCGTTCTTTGTTGATGTTTACCGTAGCTTACTTGCTCAGAAATGTCGTGTGTTGTGTTGGAACTTGCTCATATTAAATGAGTTATTACCAGGATGTGCCTCCTGTTGTTTCTCGGAAACCCGCAGTTTTGTTTCAAGCACTGCAAAAAGCAAAAAAATAGATCGAAACGAAACTTTTAATAACTGCTAATACCATTAACAGTAACAATTACTAGAAACATGTTGAAACGACGTCTGAAAAATATACCTATCATCTACAGAATAAACCATCATGTGAACGTAATATTAACGTTGGTTGTAAGAAATACATGTATTTCAAGTTCATTTTACAAAACTTATCCATCGCAGAATATATGAGCGCTTTCTGTCGCTATTTTTTGCGTCAGGAAACCTAATTATGTTATAGTGCAAGTACCTGAAATGCACCTTTTAAAGCAAACATTGTTTTTAATACTGTGACTCTATATAGTTACAAAATTATACACGTGCGCACGCAGTCTTGTTCGTTATTTGTTACCAATTTTTGAATATCGCTAGGGGCTATCTCGACGATTCAACGAAAAAGGATGTCGTTGTGAGCGTTTTAATGCGATACGTCTGAACATCAACGTCAATAACTCATGATCGAGCCGCATTTACACTGTCAGAATAGCAAATGCGTGACACTTCAATTAATCACCGAGTGACACAGCATTTATTTAAGGGGTCGTATACTTGGGAAATAGGCTTTGAAGATGACACACATACGACATGGGAAACTCTTGTCTTAAGAGTTTTACACTAAATGCAAAACAAATAAGTTTTTCAGGAAGCATCATCTACTCACTCTGACAGGCCTTGTCTCGTGTTGTGACGCATTAGTGTTTTGGTCACGAAAAATGACTGGGCCGATTTTTCTGGCTTGCATTAAATTCCGACGCTTGTGATGTCTGCAGTTACTTTTAGAAACGCTTAGTGAAATGTGGGAATACCGCACATGAACTAAGCCAGTATAAAATAAATTTTGCAGCAGTCAATTTGGAGATAATTTTCTAAGTGGGATATTTGCTTTTTGAGAAAACGCTTGTTGTCGGATTTAAACAGGCCATACACATTAGGAAGTATTTCGAGATGTCAACAAGGCGATGGGATATCGCAGTCCTATTGATATCAGGAGCAATCTGGTCAGCAAATGGAGGTATGTTACGTTAAAGTTTTGGTGCTAATCCTAACAATTTAACATACACGCAACGTTAAACATGGCAAATTGAGAAAGGTATGCGAAACAAGGACAGTGTTAATACCAAGAATAAGTCTAAATTATTTTTAAAAGGCTTGTACAAATATTCGTAATTGCTGGCGGTATAACTTCAACCAATAGAAATTTGATCGGCTAAAGCTGTTTGGGGATTTGATGTGACAAAACACACAAGACAATCCTGAAAAGCTGTCCTAAATGTGAAGTTGTTAAGGCGAAATTAAACTCCACTCCTTCTCTAATTACCGCACATAACAAACCAACCATATGTTTAGTTTATCCGAAGACAACTACAAATACTATGCAAGGCAACATGACAAAAGCTTCAGTAACAAAGGCAGCTACGAAACCGATGATGGGCGATATAACTACTGTCACTAAGGCAACCAAGGCGACTACAAGCACCATGAAAGGATATGTAAAGACAACTACATTTGCAACAACGACTCTTCAAGACCCATGCATACGTTCAAAATGCCATATATACGCTACTTGTATTTCGTTGGACACGAAATACAAGTGCAAATGCAAAAAGGGCCTCGAAGGCAACGGCTTCAAATGCAAACGTGAGTTACGTGTGTTTTAAAGTTGGACCACTAAGACTTGTAGTTCGGATTGATTGTAAGCAGTGCATTGTATAGTCTTAGCATACTATTGGTAAAATAGTACGACGTTAATTTTGCTGCTACGATATTGCCAAACATCCTCGAAGCGTGGCAAAATAGCACAAAAAAAATGTAAATTTTGGATCCTTTGAAACAGAGCTAAGATACATAATGTGTTTGCCATGATCTCAATTGTGATTCAACCAAATTAATTGCGTTGCGTACGAAACACCGCATGGCAAGCACCAACAGGCCAACAGTTTTATTGCTTACACATTCGATAATAATACAAACAAATAAGTTAAACATTAAGTATAACTGGAAAAAAAACAGACAAGACAAAACTGTACTTGTGCAATTCTCGTTGTTTTTAAAACATGCTTTTCTAGGACAGCCTATATAATGATTAGTCTAACACGCAGCTCTTTCTATTGCAGCATTTTGTGCAGCGGGTTTCGTTAACCAAGGAAATGTAAACATCAACCTTCCAACATTCAGAAAACGTCGTTTTATCAACATTCCATCTGTTTCTTTACCATCAATTATAACGGACATAACTGGGGCTCTACCTACGAATTTGTCTGTAAATTTGCCGAACGTTCCTGTTTTTACTTTTCCACGCACAAGTCTCGGAAAAATTGCGTCCTCGGAGCAAATGTGTGCAGGTTAGTATAAGGGTTTACTTTTGTAGCGTGTATTGGAAATTTTCCGAAAAAGTTAACTTATTTTGGATGTATGGTGCAAAAGTTTTGGATAAATGTCTGTTTTCCATATTAAGAACCCAAACTTTTTGATGACATTAGTCATTACAAAGGAAGTTTTAAAAGATGATCTTATCTCCACAATTTCAAATAGCCGCTCAGTATTCATGATTTTAAAAGGATAGGTGTAAATTACTGCAACAGAACAATAAACCTAATCTTGTAGTGTTAAATCTGGAAAATATCCGTAATAATTGCTTTTGTTTTCGACGTAAATAAGGAATACCTTGCGCGCAAGCCAAATGCGTTAGAGATCCAAACAACCCAAGCAGGGCGAATTTCATGTTGAAGTTGGACTCCCGTGCTATACAATGTGGAGGATCGGTTGCTTCAATTGTGTCCGAGGTCAGAAAATAAGTTGTTTCTATTCCGCCTAAAATGCAAGGATGGAAAAACTGTGAGCCAGAGATGGCCACCTTTGCCATATTAAACCATGAGTTTAAAAAGCATGCCTGTTCGTGTAAATACCTATCACTTAACGCAAATTAAGTTTTTACCTTCATCTATCGACCTTGCAGTACATATTAAATACCTTTACGGAAAGCTGCAAAATATGTCATTTTTTAAGGAATTAAAAGAGTACAAGTGCATGGCGCATCAAAAACCGCTGGTGTTTACCTATAGCATATAGCACAACAGTCTTCAGTAAAATCAAACTTCCTTTCTCAGTATATTGATTGAAATAAACACTGTATTGAAAATTCATACACTGTGTGTTAAGGTAGACTTAAAGAAATGCATTTCCGAAAGAGAAAATGACTATCGACCATTACAACGCTATTACTAAATAAGTTATATTTGGAAATTGACACGGACAACTTTCCGAAACCTAGTCAGTTATAAGTTTTGGCTACCCTTAGCGTATAACTAATTTACATGCAAATGAAATTTGTAGCAAAATTATTTTGTAGATGGGAGTGACATCATCTACAGTAGACAGAGCAGTCACGTGCCTAAAGTACGTCACAACGAACAGGGATTTAAGCGGAGAAGAGGCGGTGCAAATAGTAAACACCTTGTACGATTTAATTCACCATCAATCTTTCGACGTAAGTATTCGCACACTCTAAAGCGAAGACAGTGCCCAATAAAAGTGAACATTCCATGAAATAACGTTAATTAGGTATGCCTAGCAAAACTGATTCCGCAAGCCCTGAAATTGATAGCCCTACAATTTAATGGGTACTTGCTTTTTAATAGGGTTGATGGGCGTTTAATGCGTTATTACAATCAGCAACTGCAGAGCAAAATCATAAGCTCTCATTTTTGCCTATTACAGGCAAAAGGTTTGGCTTTTTTGTGACTCTCTGTGCATTTATAGGTCAGCCAAGATTTACTGCAGACATTGATGGATCTCGTCAACCAAGTGGCAAATATCGTTTGGGAACGAAATCCCACCAGTTTCAGGTGCAATGCTTGTTTAATTTCTGACAGATTTTACAAAAAAATCAAAATTTAGCATTTGTAACGTGAAATTTGTAAATACAAAAACCCAAATTTCACAATTAAACCGTGGTTTACATCAGAATCCAAAAGAACAGTTTATGTTACACGCGATATACAAGTTTGCTAATTGCCTATTCAAACCGTTAAAAACGGCTTAACATTCGCGAGCTGTTACTTGAGTCGGGCCATTTCAAAAGCAGTTCTTCCATTTAAGTCATAACTCCCAAAAGACCCTTATCCAGGGATTTTTAAACAGGGGTACAGGGATGGTTTGTTATTTAAACATGAAAACAAGAGTAACTCCCCGGAAACTTCAAAAGGGGGTACGATAACTGGTTGGCGATTTTCGAAGGGGTACCGATCGGGAATTAAAAGGTTAAGAATAACGGCACTTATGCATGGAGTAAGTTACAATGGGACGAGTTAAACGTTTGCACAAATTTACGCAAAAACGTTTTTAAAAGTTTCACATTTAAAGCTTTTCAACTGGGTGTTAAAAATATTTTGGCATCTTTTATAGTGTCAAAGAAGACATGAAGAAGTTGGTTGATGTTATGGAAGAGTTCGCGGCAAGACTAAATGTTCCATCACAGAAATTGGCATATGGTTCGGCTCCGGTGTACTCCACAAGCGACATAACTATGCAGGCGAGTAATCGTAACATAGCCGCAATTAGCATTGTCGACTATGTGTGATAAACGGTGGTAACAGGCAGCATAGGAATGCGGCAACAGGACAACACGTTTCCTTACCCCTGCGCACAAGGGTGAATAACTTCATAACCAAAACGTGTGTTTGCAAAACTATCATTTATTCTTATTATTATCAGTTCCATTCTGTTTAAATGAGATAAATGATGATGCAATTTTGCCAAATGCATTTTTTCTTATTAAATCGTTGCCGACTAAATTTAGTTCGAAGTGTTCACTTGCAATTTAAATTATTTACGCCAACTTGGGTTTACCACCCTAGAGGAACAATACAGGTTTTGGCTTCACTCCAATGTCACGCAACAACTATTCCAGTAATCGTTATACACAATAAAATTGAAAACTAAATCAAATACGCAAGACAGCATTACTAAACTTGACCTTTAATATAGGTGGTGGACTTAGCGCAAGATTTTGCGTTCAACATGTTGGGCCCTTCTACTCAATTCAGTGACTTCGGTGGAACAGAATCCGCTATTTCTATTGAACTGCCAAATTCCCTACTCCAGAAAGTCTACAAAACTATGAACACCAGTAACCTACGTGTATCCTACATTGTCTACCAAAGTGACCTGTTCTTTCCGTCAGATGACAACGTATCACATGTAAGTACATCCTTGGATCCAAATAAGTGCAGGCGCATGGTTGAGTCCTGACCAACTCACTATCGTAAGGCATACTTTGAAGCGGCATGTCGGCTTGGGCTGTACGGGTGTCTAGCAAATGTATGGGCCATACATGTGTTCGCCTAGCCGGACCAAATGCATCTCGAGACAATACTAGGTCCTCAAACCACCATGCTCGGGATCATGTGACGTCACAGATTCATGACGTAATAATACGTTAGTCGCCGTATGTTTCATTGTTCAAAACCTAATGTTTTCCATATTCGAGAGGTTGGTTTGCGCAGTTTTTAAGTATTCGTTATATTTATGCAACATTCAGCAAATTTTAGACAAGCACCCAGCATCGTCTTTAAAGCTTGACTCAGTATTAAGCATCAATAACGGCAATGCTCGGTACCCCGTACTCGGTTACTGGTTCGACTTGCCCTAACCCTAGGCCGGGTTTATTACCGAGGCTGCCTGTAATCAAGTCAGATATTGTTTCTAAATTTGAGTTATAAACCGTTGGGTTGCGAAGCCAAGCCAACAAACATAATTAAAACTGGTAATAACATCATTATGTGCAACAGTTCAAAGATGCGTTACTGCTGGACAAAACTTTTGGAAAAACACATACTTAAATCCGCTGCAAAAGTAAGATAGCAGGTTACCACAGCTTAAAAGCAACTTTGTTTACTCCAACGTTGAGAAATGAAACAATCACTGCACGCGAGAGGCAAAAGATGCGCACTCCACGTCACACAAGGTTCCTGCGACAAATATTGGCGACATTACTGAGACAAGATTATCCCGGTCTGTCGACTCCCCAATGTGTCAACACATGACGATAGTGGGTTCTATGTTGACAAAAACCACATTGTACTAATTATAGCGTTTGACTCAACTGTATACAGGATTCAGTGCCCTACACTTTAAACTAAGACCAAAACTGTTATTAAGGTAACTGTCCCTTTGTTTAACCATGTTGCGGTACACCATAAATTGTTGTATGTTACGGTAGACCATCAATCTTGTTTACCGTCTCGAAAAGCAAACTGTTCTGTTGCGGAAATAACGTAAACAAACTTAAATGATGTAAACGAGCAGCTTATTTAACTAATACCAACAGCTATGACTTTTTAAACACTTTTAAACAGCTGCGCTGTAGTGTAGTCATACAGTTCACCAAAAAATTTTACAAAGTTAAAGACAACCGAAACAATTGGATTCATATAAACCCCCAAAAACAGAAAATAATTTAAAATTTGCAATTAATGGCAGAGAACGATTTATCTATTTCGCTGTACCATTATAGGTTGCATGTGCAAACATCCAGAATTATATGTTACAAGAAGATCTAGAGGAGCCGATCACAGTGACATTTAACCAGGAAAATGCTCGCCAGGGAAGAGAAAAAATGGAAACGGATCCCTTCTTGGTAAATATTAATTTCACAGCTGTGAACATATGCTTTGATTATTTGCCGAATGGTTGTGTGAAGAATAAGCCACAAGAGTTTCAAATTCTTTGATATGTTGTAATTTGAAATTCTCACTTGTGTATTGTATGTGCCCCCTGTTTTTGCAAGACATAAGGTCGAGGTAGGGTTACTGTTGCTTGTAGAGGTGTACGTTTTTTTGTACCCTCCATTGTTTTTTTTGTGGTATAGTATTCCCAACTATACTTTGGTTTACGCAAATGCAGCATTCCATGCCTTGTCTTAACTTTATGTTAGAAAGAAGTTATTTTCGAAAAACCGTTTCTATGACATTCCGAAATTTCGCATCACATTATGAACAGCGTGACCTGAAAATAGCCAGGCATATATTTGATCTTTTAATTGTGAGGAACGTAAGTTACGTGAACTTATAGTGCTTGTATTTTATTAGTCATAGCATTAAATGTCAGGACTTTTACTGCAGGATATTGTCACCAGTACTTCGTGTGTGTTGTGGGACGAAAACAACTTGACCTGGACAAAAGAAGGATGTCAGTTGGTGTTGGGCAGTTGGCCCCCGCAATGTCGATGTTCAAGACTTGCTAACTTTGCAATGCTGGTGGTAAGCTAGATTAGGATTCTTGTATAAACGTTTGATAAACGTTTAGATTTTGTTATTGTTTGTATTGATCTCGGCCAAGCAAGATTTAGGGTCAAATCATAACTGTGTTTGATCGCATATGTCGGATGAATGTTGGCTAACCTACATTGGAATTTAAAACCGTGACGTAACTTCTAACTCGCCTAACGCCTGATTGCATTCTTTCATGTGTCGAAACGTTTGATTTTTGCAAGATCGCGAAAACATTCTGTGATATATTTAGGTTATGCCAGACGGAAAAAGCCTATTCACTGCATAAGCATATCAAAATCATTTACCAGCTGCAGATATGTTAAAACTGGCCCGAATTACCATGCTATTCACAGAATTTACAGAACTGTTGTTACTTGTGTTTTAGAGCGTAGACATTTTGCCTTCAGCCTTTATAATGGGAATAGTTAGCTACGTAGGATGTTCCTTATCTATCTTGGGACTGGCAATCACGATTTGCGTGTTCCTAGCGGTCAAGTAAGTTTACCGAAATAGAAGTGTCAAGCAATCTAGTATTTTATCGTAAGGCAAATTAAATTATGTGTAATTTACACAAATCTTCTAGTATGTTCTGAGTTAAGAATGGTATTCACCATTTTTGTCTATCAACAAACTTACCAACGTTTGTTTTTAGAGAATTGCGGGAAAGAAAATCCACCATGTTTATCGTTAACATCAGTGTGTGTCTGATGATCGCCAACATTCTATTCGTTGCTGGCACAAACCAAACAGAAGACCGAATCACTTGTTACATTACAACCGCTCTTCTCCACTACTTTCTTCTTGCCACGTGGTTTTGGATGACCTGTAACGCAGTTAATATGTACATTGTATTTGTTAAGGTAAATGTATACTGTAGTGTACAGGGAGAGTTTTTCGAAACCAGCCAGCATGGACTAAACCACAGGGGTTTAGAGGCTTCCAAAAGATGGGCTAATTGTGGTAATAAGCCTTTAAAACCCATTAAAGGATCGTTTGGTTTATAGATTTTATTTTTCGACACCTTCACCCAAAACTGTAATTGCATTGTTTGTTGAAAGACCTCTCTTTTGAGTGAAGGTTTCGCAAAATGAAAACAAAAAACTAAAAAATCCATTAGAACAGAAAAACGGCGACAGATTTAATATGAGCATATCGTGCCCATGCGTGGTTCCACTCATCGAAGATAAAGTACACAAACAAACAAACAAACAAACAAACAAAAAAACAAACAGATAAATCAATAAGTTAAACCATTTTCTAACAAAAGAGTAGGTCTAACTGCCAAAAAATTAAATAGATGCCGATTTTTATTGATTGCATCTGCTGCAGGTGATACAAACGGAAGACCTCATTAGGAACGCGGCAGTTGTGATATCCTATCTTTTTCCATTGGGCATTGTACTGATAACAGTCGGACTGACGGTCTTAAATATCGACATCCAAACGTTCAGAGAAGGTGAGTGATGTAAATAAAAATTAAAATGGACTTTAACATTACCAGGAAACAATCGCAACTATTCTGTAGTCAGGTAAAACGAAGAAAATTGGCGACATATAACTGAGACCTGGAAACGTTTCAGCCAGAAAGGATCAAACAAAATTCCGAATGAATGTGGTGTCTTAGGCCTTGATTTTGTTTGGGTCAAAAATATGAGGGTCCTTTGCAAAGATGTTATAGTGTGTTTGTGATCGGTCATAGAAGTTTTTCTGTTGAAGTTAGGATAAGACACTACCAATACGTAATGAAATGAAACTTTGTAAATCCGCTTCATTTACTTTGATTTGCGCAGATGATATTCTGTTTGAATCGACCTACAACGCCCGACATGTGTGCTGGCTGCACTCTTATTCACTCAACTATGGGTTCCTAGTACCTGTTGGTGTTATGGCGCTCATAAATCTGGTGATTTTCTGCTTAGTCATACAAAGCCTGACTTGCAAGAAACAAAAGGTAAGAGGAAGTCGTTGAGTAAAATTTCCCGCCGCAGCAAACCGACTGTTGAAAAAACGACGTGCTGAGTATAATGTAAACAATAGACTACAATGAAGATTATAATTCTAATGCGACACTGCAGGGCTGGGACCTTTGTTCCCCACTTTTTTGTTGTTTAAAACGCTTTAGTAGTGTTTCTGGCATCAGTATTTAAAGTTTAACACCACGTTACGAGGCATTTCCTCACCGTAAACGATGTTTTACAAAACAACAGCCATTAAGTTGAACCAAGCCAAAAGCCAACCAAGTTGTTAGTCTGGGCTCCTCGATCCATATTAGAGTCTCGTTTGCTAATTTTACCCCGTATTTTGTTCTGTTTTGTGAGACCAGTACGACCCGTTGTCGATAAACAAATGTTGCGTTAAAACTTACAGATTAGGTCATCAGTTCGAAAACAGACGAAAACGGAAGAAATAATGAAAGCACTTCAACTGGTCATTCTTATGGGACTGACATGGATTTTTGGATTCCTGATGCTAGTTGCTAACAACCAAGAATACAAACTTGCCATGGCTTGGCTCTTCACAATTTTTAACTCCACCCAGGTAACAACTAGCTATGTGAAAATGGTTTAGCAGCGTACACATATAGCAGCGTACAAAGGCAGTTTATTTGAGAAAAAGTCTGTTAAATAGAAAGAAGTTTTTTTCCTTATAGGCCAAATTGTCAACGTTTTCTCCTTTTTACGCATTAAGTCATCGCGAAGATTTATATTTCACAAATTGTTCGTGGGATTACCAACACGAACGTTACCAAACCATGACCACTGGTGGACAAATTAAACCTTGCTGTGCTGTACTTTTTTTAACCGTGACATTTCAATTCTTTACCGTTGCATCGTTTTTGCAGGGTTTTCTCCTGTTTTACGTGAATTGCGTGCGGAACAAAAAAGTGCGAAAGCTGTGGTGGAAACCCTGCTGTTTGGGAAGTTCACAAACACAAACAAGCTTTAATCAATTGCGAACAATCAGCACTTCGAAAACGTGAAGATCGTGTATTCGATTGCGATTAAGACTGTTCAACTTGACTATGTCACAATCCTATGCGAGTTCAGATTTGATGGCCAGAACCATATTTGTTGAAAAAATGCTCTATAAATGACAAATGAATAGTCTATCTTTGACAAATTTAGGGTCATGGAGACCACTCAGATATCATTTATGTGGGCAGATATAAACATTCTAACGACCCCAGTTTTTAAGTAAAAAAAATTGATTTATTTGCCGTACTTTTACTGCTGCATTTTCCAAAGTTTTAGTATAAATTGCTGTGTGTTTTAAAGCCCCTGATAGTAAGATGCATCTTTATCCGCGCTTGTATGCCTTAAAACTTTTGTACTGTATATTTCAACCCAATCCACTGTAAACCGACAGTTTTCTACACCACCTACTAATTTATTATTAGAGTTTAACCTATGAAAAGTAATCGCAACATTAAATGTATGACCAATAATTGAGACAACATGACTTTATATAATAGATTACATGATATTCTTTCGGAAGCGAATTTACATCTATTAGCTATATTTCGGAAGACATAACAGGGCGATCAGTAATAAATAAAATAACTCATGATAATTTACTTTCTTCTTGTGTAAAGTTGTTATCTGCACGTTGTAAAATTTCACTTTAAGATTCCTAACCTTAGGAATATTTTTATTGCGTAACTGAAAGAAGCGTATTACCAAGTTAACATAGATAACAACCGCACACAATGCAAGTTTCATAATAATGTAACCTTTTATGTCACAGTATACCTTTTATTTTATATTGTGTTTCTCAGGTCACGTTACATATTCCACTGTATCGCTTGTCGTATTTAAACCATACTTATGTTGATTTCCCTGATATACGTATTTGTTGTGCAAAAGTGTAATGTTTTTTGTACTATGTACAACAAAAAAAACGTATCAAAAAAACAAAATTACAACGACTCCAACGTGCTATGGACTACTGACAACAACAGCACCGACCAACAAGGCTTCAAGGCGCAATGATTTGTTGGTTATGAAGGTAAAGGATGTGAGTAATTGCACATTTTCATTTACGCGGTTTCGAAGTGAACTACATGTTGAGGACACGCGGGGAATTTTATACGTAGATTATCAGCGTCACTACCGACAACATTCGCCCTCAAATAGGGGGTGTGTCATTAAACAGCAAAACGCAACGAGCAGCGCGGAAATGATCAGATCACAATTGCAGTGAGACAAAGAAGATTCAGATTAACGAACTTTGTTGAAGCAGAAGGTAAATAGAGTTTAATTGATTTGGCATTAAACGCAGAATGTCTGCCGTTATACATTTTAACTGGCTTTATTGGACCCACTAATAATTGCATAGTGGATACTTGACGTTGAAAAAATAGTAAGAACTTGATTTAGTTAAGCGTTACAGCTACAGTTGTTAGTTCGGATATCTTATCACAGACAATTGTTCACAAAATTGAATTGTTGGTGACGAACTGATACCTAGGCATTTCCGTTGTAGATGAAAGACTATAGGATTAGTTTTAACGTAAGCGTAAGTAGCTTTAACTGTCAACAATACCAAAACAACAACAATAATCGTTCTTATTCGACAGAAAAGTTGATTTTAACGTAAAACAAGCATAGCTTGCGAAAATTGCTAAACGTTGAAAAAACATGGGAAAAGATGGACCGATATTAAAAACAGCGGGGAAACTTTTCTTCGTGTTTTGCCTTGTTAAAATAACTTCAGGTACGTTGGTTATATTGACATTTGTAATAATATTAATAATATTTTAGGTCTGTTACCCACTAAGTTTGAAAGCCAGCAACTTTATTAGTTTGAAAGCCAGCAACCTAACTTCGTCTTTCGCTTGGCATTTTTACAGTTAGCCATTCGGATGTTACATTCAGTGTAGTCATTGTCATTTAAAATTTGGGAGTCGTGTATAACCGATGTCAGCATGTCGTTTTGATGACCGTGGGATGGATATTGGGCCTTCATGCTACTTCCAACAAGCACAACAGATGACAGTTTAAAAACGCCCAAGTACATTATTTTCACACTGAAAAATGAGTGTCGATAAGTAATAGTGTCAAGTTACACGCAACGGGTGCTTTAGCCACAGTGAAACTTGTATACTTAACATATTGCTGTTTCATTAAGCCTCATTGTGTTTTTCGCATAACGTAAGGTAAATAGGTTAGCCTTAGAGTAATTAGTACTGTGACGCAAACCTAACAACCATCAATCATTACTGTGTAGCACAAACCTGCGGGGGTAACTTCAATGCAACAGGCACTAAGCAGGAGATATTCTCCGAAGACTACCCCAATTTTTACCACGCAAACTCCGATTGCAATTGGACCATTGCTTCACAAAACGCCTCCGGAAGTGTGTACATTAACATTGTGAAAGTTGAAACCGAAAGCTGTTGCGACTATTTGGAGGTGAGAAAAACAATTGTAAGCTCTGCCTGTCACACAGCCAATGTTTTACACAAAAATTGGAACAAAATAAACACAAGGTTTGCGATTGCCCCACGACAACGGCATAGCGACAAGATAACTAATTGCCAAAAACCTAAAGAGATGTCACCATGCACCAGGGTGATGGGACCAATTATATCTCAACCCAACTGAATAAGACACGCAGGATGGAAACATTACCATGCCGTCAAGTGACCGACGCTTTAACAATTTATGTAGTCAAATTGCACCTTAGTTAAGACAAATTGCACCTTAGTTATAATTACACTCAGTGGAAGCACCGTCGTAATGTGCATTTGCATACAACCTTTACACTTTTCACGAGTAATTATTTAAAAAAATTTTAACGTGAAGGTACTAGTAGCGTTTTTGTAGGGTGATTGATGTATTGAGTTTGAGCTACTGGTCTAGCCAAACGGTAATTGGTTAATCTAAAACTTTTTTGTATCTTTAGGTTTACGATGGAGAATCAAGACTTGGCAGATTTCAAGGGAGCGTTAGTAACGTAAACATGGTGGTGCACAACTCGCGAGCGCGCATAGTTTTTCACACCGATTCGTCAGTCAATGTTGGTTCTGGCTTTCTTTTGCAGTATGTTGAAGGTACGCGCACCCGGGTAACTTCTATGAAGTCATTTTTTTCAATGGATAATAGTATTGTGGTCACCGCTAAACGACTAATGCGGTGAAGTGTTAATAGGAGGTCAAACGCGTTCGTATAGTGAATCATAATGAAACAAATCACGCAGTCAAGAACCACATTGCAACTTAAACAACTCATTCCACCTTTACTACACAGCCTCGATATTGCGCCACTATCTTCTGCCGAAACATCTGACTCGTATGCATTGCATAACTAACGTAAATTGTTACTTTTAGGCATTGTTAAATACAAACGCCGAATTAATGCATTTAAAGTCGCTCGGTTTCAACGCCAGCTTTAAAACACCCCTGTGTTCAAAATATACATAGCATTGAAAAACGACATGGCTTATAGATTGGCGTTGGAAAGTTACAGCTCATCTGTAGAAGAACTGTCCGGGTAGCATAAAAGTTGAGTTTAGGGCCAAATGTTTAGGCTTGGAGTTTGATTTTCTATGTATCCTTGTTAAGTTAACTTCATGCTTCCAGTCTATTACCTACCGAAACATCAAGCAAACCTACTATAAACCAAAACCCCAAATAACAAAAATACCTAAAAACTGCCTCAATTATTGACAAAAAATACTTTTTAATTCACCGTCTTCGTCACGTCATGTATGTTTTGTGTAGTGGCTACATGTGGATACAGCGATGTTACAGAAAGCTCCGTTTTATCACTGGATTTTTCCAAATCGTCGGAACCACAACGATGTGGCTGGAACTTTTTNATTTGCATACAACCTTTACACTTTTCACGAGTAATTATTTAAAAAAAATTTAACGTGAAGGTACTAGTAGCGTTTTTGTAGGGTGATTGATGTATTGAGTTTGAGCTACTGGTCTAGCCAAACGGTAATTGGTTAATCTAAAACTTTTTTGTATCTTTAGGTTTACGATGGAGAATCAAGACTTGGCAGATTTCAAGGGAGCGTTAGTAACGTAAACATGGTGGTGCACAACTCGCGAGCGCGCATAGTTTTTCACACCGATTCGTCAGTCAATGTTGGTTCTGGCTTTCTTTTGCAGTATGTTGAAGGTACGCGCACCCGGGTAACTTCTATGAAGTCATTTTTTTCAATGGATAATAGTATTGTGGTCACCGCTAAACGACTAATGCGGTGAAGTGTTAATAGGAGGTCAAACGCGTTCGTATAGTGAATCATAATGAAACAAATCACGCAGTCAAGAACCACATTGCAACTTAAACAACTCATTCCACCTTTACTACACAGCCTCGATATTGCGCCACTATCTTCTGCCGAAACATCTGACTGGTATGCATTGCATAACTAACGTAAATTGTTACTTTTAGGCATTGTTAAATACAAACGCCGAATTAATGCATTTAAAGTCGCTCGGTTTCAACGCCAGCTTTAAAACACCCCTGTGTTCAAAATATACATAGCATTGAAAAACGACATGGCTTATAGATTGGCGTTGGAAAGTTACAGCTCATCTGTAGAAGAACTGTCCGGGTAGCATAAAAGTTGAGTTTAGGGCCAAATGTTTAGGCTTGGAGTTTGATTTTCTATGTATCCTTGTTAAGTTAACTTCATGCTTCCAGTCTATTACCTACCGAAACATCAAGCAAACCTACTATAAACCAAAACCCCAAATAACAAAAATACCTAAAAACTGCCACAATTATTGACAAAAAATACTTTTTAATTCACCGTCTTCGTCACGTCATGTATGTTTTGTGTAGTGGCTACATGTGGATACAGCGATGTTACAGAAAGCTCCGTTTTATCACTGGATTTTTCCAAATCGTCGGAACCACAACGATGTGGCTGGAACTTTTTTACTTCTGCATCAAACAAGATCGGTTTGCAGGCGGCTGTTACTTTGCAGAATACGAGCGATAGTGTTTTCGAGGCAAGTAAAATCGTAAAAGAAAAAAGGCAAAGCGTCTATTGCTCAATAAAGCGTAACAAATAAACTTATGCCGTGTTTTTTTCCAAAAGAAACATTAGCAAGCGATTTCAGTTTAACAAACAAAATCGTGTAGTTGCACAGTATCACATTCTACTTTTTTAACACCCTTTTTCCAACTGCAGTACTTCGTATAGAACAATGATACTGAGAGAACCGTAAGAATTTGCCGCTGCCCACCGCACAACCTTTGCACAGGAAACTGTAGAAATGAGATTGCGAAGGCATTTGGGGCAGTTTAATCAGTTTTGCACGTAGACCTAGACCATAAATCTGCCAGAACCTATCTACACCTTCCCACTTAGCCCATATTATGCGCAGGTTTACGAAGGTAACGATCGGGCGCTGACCCTGAAGGGAGGTCATTCCGTGGTACAAACATTTTCTTCCATATCAGTTCTCAGAGTCTACTATTTTTCAGCTGGTGCTGGTGACAGCATTAACTCGTCAGCAACGCAAGGTGAGAACTATGTTTTTGACATACAAATTGGTAAATCAAATAGAGGTAAACTGCGTTATGTTGCTAGGTTTCTTCCAGCCTACGGGTTAATGCACGTGGATTCTTAAAGCAGTACTTAATAAACTGATACTGTTGCTTAACTAAGAGCACTGCATTTTGTACAGAGGTCAACCAGTGCAAACCATCTCCATGCAAGAACAACGCAACATGCAGTGACGGCGTTCTTGACTATACCTGCTTTTGCGTGCCAGGATACACTGGACGAAATTGTGAAACCGGTACCGTATGCTGCCAGAATCTAACAAAATGCAAATATTGCGACTTTAATATTGCCGTATTCGCCATGTAATTAGTTAGGCCAAAAACGTTTATTCCATTCATTCAAGTGTGAGACATTTACGGAATTTAAATTTAAAAGTTAAACCAAACTTTTTCGTCTGTTGCTGTCAAAAAAACACAAAAGAGTTTTAGTATTTTAAGTTCTTTGGCACGTTGGAAATTGTTGTGGTTTACCCTATTTTACTGTTGGGAACACTGTAAATGTCATAAAATTTATGTTGGGGACAAATATAGCACATCTTAATCGACCCTGGTAATTAGTACCACCTACGCTGTAGCAGTGGACAACGTAGGCTATATCTTAGGTTGTGAACCATATTAATGATCCATAATAAGGTAATGCTGGGGTCATGACCTCTTAAAACTAAAAGAAGTTTAAAGCTAGTTTACTATTAGAAGCTTATCAAAAATACTCGGCAGACATAAACGAATGCGACCCATCGCCGTGTGCCTACGGTTCAACGTGCATGGATCTAATAAACAATTACAGCTGCGTTTGTCTGCCAGGATACACCGACAAAAATTGTTCGACAGGTAAGTATAAATGGAATAATGTGGTGAGCTGTTGTCTTCGGGTAAAGAAAACTCAAAGTTTTTCGTCATACAGTTAAAAACTACGTCATTCTGACGTTTTTCAAATTCGGTAATGCGATATGACTTAATCGTTCAGGTAATGGCCCGCGAATATCAATTAAATCACTGATGGCAAACTCCTTTGACTGACCAAATGCGTATTGATCTAGAAATAAATGAATGCGATGCGGTCCCATGTCAAAACAATGCAACGTGTCATGATCAAATCAACAATTTCACGTGCGTATGCCAGCCAGGCTACAACGGGAGCAACTGCGAAACAGGTATCGTGTAATAATTTCTACTTGTGCATCCAATAGTTTGTGCCCAACGTCTACAACCATTCTTAAATTGAACGTTGTTTAACCCGTCGCTGAATGCAATTATTTAGGGTAGTGGACGAACTAGCTAAGCTGTTTGCCGATCGATATATGCTAGAATTGTGCAACTATAGTTCATTTCCATATCTCAAGTTATCTAGTGTTGAGAACTTAAAACTTTTGTACATGTATGCCCGGTTATACTGCCAAAAACTGCTCAATTGGTAAGTTTTCACAGCGGCTTTCAATTGCCCTTTTTCACTATTAATACTAAAAAGATTTTATTCATGTATGCAGATATTAACGAGTGTATACCAGAACCCTGTGTTTACGGAAACTGCACAGATTTAGTAAATAACTTCACATGCACTTGTACACCTGGATATACTGGGAGAAACTGTTCAGTTGGTAAGGTACCAGAACATAGCAGCCTAAAAATAATTCTGCACATGAAAAAAAACAAGAACTTTACCCAGATATTAACGAGTGCGCTTCAAGTCCTTGTCAAAACAACGCAACATGTGGAGATTTGATCAACGATTATAATTGCACTTGCAGACCTGGATATACTGGTAAAAACTGCTCGATAGGTAAGTTTCTGTTTGTTCCATACATAACCAAAACACAAATTGCAATGCATTAATTTGCAGATATTGACGAATGCCAAACATCACCATGCCAACACAATTCAACGTGCAGAGACAAAATAGCAGACTACGAATGCGTTTGTCAACCTGGATACACGGATAAGAATTGTTCAACAAGTACAACATTGATTAAGATTGTGTACGTTTTCATGGAAATGTGATCTTTACGTTTCAAGATATCAACGAATGTATGTCAGCCCCTTGCAAAAACGGAAACTGCACAGATTTGATCAACAATTACACATGCACATGTACACCCGGTTACACTGGAAGAAATTGCACAATAGGTAATATACCATGCATTTTATTGGCTCAATTTTGCCAAAACTAATTGTTTGGTGCAGATATTAACGAATGCGAATCAAGTCCATGTCAAAACAACGCAACTTGTGGAGATCTAATTAACGATTATAATTGCACTTGCATGCCCGGATATACTGGTAAAAACTGCTCGATCGGTAAGTTTCGTCAATGCGATGCCAACTTTCAGATTTCGCAGTGTAATTTATCCGGCTTTCAGACATAAACGAGTGCGAACCATTGCCATGCTTGCACAATTCAACTTGCAATGACAACATTGCACATTACGAATGCGTTTGTCAACCTGGATACACAGATACAAATTGCTCAACAGGTAAAGCCTCAACTTAACTAAATTAAAGAACATAACTGACTGATGAAAATACTTTTGCTTATCAGATATAAACGAATGTATGTCAGCCCCTTGCAACAACGGAAACTGCACAGATTTGATTAACGATTACACATGTACATGTACACCAGGTTACACTGGAAGAAATTGCACCATAGGTAACTTACGACGCATTTTGTTCGTTACATCTTGACAAAACTAATTGTTTGGTGCAGATATTAATGAATGCGAGTCAAGTCCATGTCAAAACAACGCAACTTGTGGAGATTTGGTAAACGATTATAATTGCACATGCATGCCTGGATATACTGACAAAAACTGCTCAAAAGGTATTTTTTGTTATTACATGGCCAACAACCAGATTTTACAATGCAACCCATTTCTGTTTTCAGACATAAACGAATGTGAACCATTACCATGTCAACACAATTCAACTTGCAATGACAACATAGCACATTACGAATGTATTTGTCTACCTGGATACACAGATACAAATTGCTCAACAGGTAAAGCCTCAACTTAACTAAATTAAAGAACATAACTGACTGATGAAAATACTTTTGCTTATCAGATATAAACGAATGTATGTCAGCCCCTTGCAACAACGGAAACTGCACAGATTTGATTAACAATTACACATGTACATGTACACCAGGTTACACTGGAAGAAATTGCACCATAGGTAACTTACGACGCATTTTGTTCGTTACATCTTGCCAAAACTAATTGTTTGGTGCAGATATTAATGAATGCGAGTCAAGTCCATGTCAAAACAACGCAACTTGTGGAGATTTAACTAACGATTATAATTGCACATGCATGCCTGGATATACTGACAAAAACTGCTCAACAGGTATTTTTTTGTTATTACATGGCCAACAACCAGATTTTACAATGCAACCCATTTCTGTTTTCAGACATAAACGAATGTGAACCATTACCATGTCAACACAATTCAACTTGCAATGACAACATAGCACATTACGAATGTATTTGTCTACCTGGATACACAGATACAAATTGCTCAACAGGTAAAGCCTCAACTTAACTAAATTAAAGAACATAACTGACTGATGAAAATACTTTTGCTTATCAGATATAAACGAATGTATGTCAGCCCCTTGCAACAACGGAAACTGCACAGATTTGATCAACAATTATACATGCGCATGTACACCAGGTTACACTGGAAGAAATTGCACCATAGGTAACTTACGACGCATTTTGTTCGTTACATCTTGACAAAACTAATTGTTTGGTGCAGATATTAATGAATGCGAGTCAAGTCCATGTCAAAACAACGCAACTTGTGGAGATTTGGTAAACGATTATAATTGCACATGCATGCCTGGATATACTGACAAAAACTGCTCAACAGGTATTTTTTTGTTATTACATGGCCAACAACCAGATTTTACAATGCAACCCATTTCTGTTTTCAGACATAAACGAATGTGAACCATTACCATGTCAACACAATTCAACTTGCAATGACAACATAGCACATTACGAATGTATTTGTCTACCTGGATACACAGATACAAATTGCTCAACAGGTAAAGCCTCAACTTAACTAAATTAAAGAACATAACCGACTGATGAAAATACTTTTGCTTATCAGATATAAACGAATGTATGTCAGCCCCTTGCAACAACGGAAACTGCACAGATTTGATTAACGATTACACATGTACATGTACACCAGGTTACACTGGAAGAAATTGCACCATAGGTAACTTACAACGCATTTTATTCGTTACATTTTACAAAAACCAATTGTTTGGTGCAGATATTAATGAATGCGAATCAGGTCCATGTCAAAACAACGCAACTTGTGGAGATTTAATAAACAATTATAATTGCACTTGCAGACCTGGATTTACTAGTGAAAACTGCTCGATTGGTAAGTTTATGTTTGTTTCATACATATCCAAAACCCAAATTGCACTGCTTTAATTTGCAGATATAAACGAATGCCAACCATTACCATGTGAACACAATTCAACCTGCAGAGACAAAATAGCTGACTACGAATGCGTTTGTCAATCGGGTTACACCGACAAGAATTGTTCAACAGGTACAACACTCAGCAGAATTTTGTATGATTGAATTCAAATGTAATGTTAATTTTTTGAAGATATCAACTAAGGCCCCAAATCATACCAATCTACAAATTGTGTTGTATAGTACTGAAACGTAATAGCTTTCCACAGATATAGACGAGTGTGCAACAAGTCCATGTCAAAACAACGCAACTTGTGGAGATTTGGTACATGATTACAATTGCACATGCATGCCTGGATATACTGACAAAAACTGCTCGAAAGGTATTATTTGTTATTACATGGCCAACAACCAGATTTTACAATGCAACTTATTTATTTTCAGACATAAACGAATGTGAACCATTG
>QXVZ01024747.1:0-13015 GCA_008931825.1 Phallusia fumigata | reverse complement strand
GGTAAGCGATTTTAAATTTTTATTCCTATTTATTAATTTATATACTCAACATCCACTTATGTGATGCTTATGCAATCTTAAACAATTGATCTGTAAAGCCCATAGGATAAAAATGGCCACAATTTTTGCACTACGATCTGAAAATATGTCCAGTTCACAGTTTTGTCACAAGATTAACCTGTGATAGTTTCCTGAAATTTAAGTGTATTTGCATAACAATGTGGATTTTAAATAGGACAAGAGGTCAGGTTTCAGTCTCCAGGTTCAGTTATATTTAGAAGTTGCAAATGTCAAATACGTTTACTCTTAAATTATCTTGAAAATTCTATCAATCCTTTTTTGAAAAACATATGTTATAAAATGATTTTTTCTTTTTAATTTTTGACTTAAATAATCTAGATACCCCTAAAATCACTAAAACTATAACTCAAAACGCTCAGATAAAATTTTATGGCTTTTTTCCCACAGATTGTTGATTTTTTTTATCTTTAAATTCACAAACTTTTTAAGACAAAAATAAACTACCACAAATTTAAGAAATTCCGATTTGAGATATATTTTGATTATTAACCAAATAAAAAGAATAATTAAATAACTGGTACTAAACACACAAGGACATTCGCCAACTTATAAATAATCTCAAAAAAAATAAAAATTAATGTTTGTGAAAAATCAACATACGTGTGGGAATTGCCTCCGCCATTTTTTTCCTTGCTCGAGCAGCAACCCATCTCTCCTGCAAAGCACAATAAATATGTGAAGAAGAGCATGGCAGCCACCAAGTGGTGGATGTTTGCACAAGACACCTTCCACCAGGTGGCAGGCTGTGCATCATTGCTTATGCTTGTATTGTCATAAATGATGGTTTTAAATTTTGCAACAAAGGGACACATAGACATGCCAGATGACTTAATGGGGGTAAAACAATTCCAGTGTTCAAAAAACATCAACAAAACTTACCAACTCAACCTTTGCATATAAAACAGTTATTTTTGCAACTGCTTATTGGCTGCTTAAAATAATAAGAGCAACCAAAATAAAATTTATTCGTGTTTTATTTAAAAGTTTGCTTATATGCAACTAAGCTTAACAAATACTGTTTTAATTTTGTTATTGCACAACCAGAATCCCAAAAAGGTTTTAACAAATCCAATTAAAGAACAAAGTGTGTCATTACCCAAAGCATAGGCATTACACTCATAAAAACATGGCCATCAGCCCATAAAGTATTTATACATATAAAACCCTTTGTTAAATTTCAACTAGCCAACACCGACACAAATTGTTCTTAGTCGGGTTACCTTTTTGCTTGATTTTTGAGCCAAATCTTTTTTACAAGGAATAGATTTTAGGTGACTACTAACCCGATTTATTTTGTTTACGTTTTCGGGAAGCGGTGTCTTGGTTTTTGTGTCTTGTTACTGTGATGTATTTACAACACTGACATGTGAACAAAAACAAAGCGAAGTTTCTATAAAAAGAACATAATCAATGAACTTACTGGATTGCCTACAGACGACGCTTTAATAGTATGAAATTCCACTTAGTACTTGATCCAAGTTTCAGTTTAAACCAAACAAGCAAATATAACTAACAATATGCAGCAATGATTCTTCAAATTTAAAAAAACCTAAAAAGAAAAACTATTAATTAGTGTATATAATGTCAAGTGCCCAACACTTTTTCAAAGCATTTTTGCCCAACCATCGACATGATATCAAATTGTAACGCATTTTCAAAAATAGACAGGTTCTTTTGTGAGAAACAATAACCAACGAAAAAACTCCCAACCACACCCAACACAAGGTCAATGCCACTCAAGAAGAAAGCTGCTAGTCTTTTGTAATATATATGTAAATGAGTCTTAATGGGTAAGTACACTATAAAACATGTTGCCAAATACATATAATAAAAAAAATCCCAGTGCTATATTTAAACCATGTTTTAGTAAAAAAAGCAATGTAATATATACATTCATGATGTAAGACTATAAAAACAGTCATACACAAACATTTTTAGCCTAAAAAGCTGTCAAATAAAAATAAATCACAGTTCTTACATACAATTTTACTGAAACTACTATATCTCCTGTAGACTTGATTAACAACTAAAAATATCCCACAAAAAAAAAAACAATACAATCCAAATCACCACACTATTGTTCAAACAACTGCCTTTGCAAACACACACACAAATGTATGATGCTCAATTTCAACATATGCCTTTGTCAACATTACAACATTATTTGCTTTATGATGTGCTATTTGCACATAACTGGTAAGAAATACTAAAATATGAGCTTTGCGTTACTTGTATACTGATGTAACTGCTGCTTATTGATAACTACTATGCAAATGCAACGGTATAATATTCATATCACCCACATAAAAGCTTAGGACAATACAAAACAGGTGTAAGTAGAATAAATACAGAACTTTATCTTAACTAGTTTTTAGTTCAACTTTCTCCGATTTATTTGAACTATTCATCACACACTATTGGACACAAATTGAAACATTTTATAACTTTTGTACATAATCTTAATATTACACATAATGTGTGTTTTCAAAGAAATAGAAGTATTGAGAAAAGCACACATCACAAAGTGATAATTGTTTAGTTGGCACCAAAGTAAAGTTAAGATCGAACAGAATTGAAATAGTTTTTAAGGCTAATATGCTCAAACTAAAACTTTATTGTTAAAAGCTTTAAATTAAAAAACAGAGAAAACAAAAGCAGACAAGTACACGCTATGTTTCCATACTAATACACTGCTTTAGCATGGCCAATGCCTGTTTAGGAAGGGAACTAAAAAAGCAAATGTCGCAATTAAGTCCAGACTGATAGTCATTGGCTGAACTCCAAAACAATCAGTCACTATCAAATCAATTTCTACTCGAGCTGTGGCTTTCACTTGTATTGTATTCATTCAATTACAACCAAGTCTAATAAAGATGCAAAAAGCTTATATTTTAAGAAAATACTTGTTGTATTAACATAATGCCCACACATTCACATAGGCCTTTAACCATTAGTTCAAGTTGAGATAGCTTTATATATGTTTTTTGATTAAAAATGATTAAACTAAGTTGAACATGCACATGTCAAAGTATAGAAAATGCTTGGATT
This sequence comes from Phallusia fumigata, assembly GCA_008931825.1. Classification (NCBI taxonomy): domain Eukaryota; kingdom Metazoa; phylum Chordata; class Ascidiacea; order Phlebobranchia; family Ascidiidae; genus Phallusia; species Phallusia fumigata. The sequence continues at coordinate 9,886 of QXVZ01024747.1, read as the reverse complement.
AAAAAAAGGTTTCAGTGGGTTAAAAACTTTACACATCTTTCAAAAATACAAGTATACACACTAAAATCTATTTTATTCATCATTTTAAATAATGCCCTATATCATTAAAATACCCTATCATGCCTAACAAATTAAATACAAAAATACCGTAAAATTTTGAACAATGAAATAAACACACTAGATCAAGTGGTAACGGTAAGCACAGGTATCTTGTTTTTGCAAGGTTGGAGGTTTTCATCCCACCAAAACCTCTTATTCTTTCCCTCTATGGACTTTGGGTAAAAACAGTTCAAGCAAAAACAAACAAATCACAATAAGTTTTTGCAGTCAGTATTTATGTACATCAGTAACGTTGTTTACATGTAATTTGCTTGTCGCCTGGTTTGCAGCTCGCTGCAAGCAATAAACACAATGACACAAAATTATGTCACATTTAAAATTTGAGCTGGTCATGTTACACAGTTTCCTGTGTGTGTTCTGTTGGCACAAATACAATAGCTAGGAGGCGACACAACTGCTTCGAGTTCGCTNAACCATTAGTTCAAGTTGAGATAGCTTTATATTTGTTTTTTGATTAAAAATGATTAAACTAAGTTGAAAATGCACAAAGTATAGAAAATGTTTGGATTAAAAGAAGGTTTCAGTGGGTTAAAAACTTTAAACATCTTTCAAAAATTTAAGTATATACACTTAAATCTATTTTATTCATCATTTTAAAGAATGCCCTACATCATTAAAATACCCTAGCATGCGTTACAAATTAAACACAAAATACCGTAAAACATTGAACAATGAAATAAACACACTAGATCAAGTGGTAACGATAAGCACAGTTATCTTGTTTTTGCAAGGTTGGGGGTTCTAATCCCATCACAAACTCTTCTGTTTTTGTGAGCATAAGTAAAAACCTAAATAATATTCCTTCCCTCTATGGACTTCAGGTAATACCAGTTAATCCAAAAAAAACACAATGTATATGCTGGTTTTTCACTTCATTTTGCAGTCAGTATTTGTGTACATCAGTAACATTGTTTACATGTAATTTGCCTGTTGCCTGGTTTGCAGCTCACTGCAAGCAATAAACACAATAACACAAAATTATGTCACATTTAAAATTTGAGCTGTTCATGTTACACAGTNTTCATTTGACAACATGCTAAATATGACGAACTGAGATTAGGCCAATATTTATTATTTTACAACCTAATTTATATCGAAAGCCGAAACACCTTTTTGCACTTTTACCCCTTTATGCGGTGAAGCATGACATTGTTCGAGCCGACTCCTTACATTTTTTTGCAAAAGGGATATAAAATCTATTTTTGGTAAAGGTGGTTTTGCAAATTAAAGGCAATGGTAATATTGACAGCAAAAAATATTATGGGCTGTCACAGTTCTAGTTTTCAAATAAATCCTTCCACCGTTGGACCAGTGCGTAAAAAGACCTTAAAACAAGTTGTAATATTTTACATATTTTATCGAAAGCTTTACCTCAAAATGGGTTTAAATCACGCGCTGCTACGTGAAAGCGTTTAAAACAAAATTTTTAAAATATTTGTGCGTGTTTTAGACTATACAATATTTCTATGAACTATAATCTTGGTAGAAGGCCTAATTGTAAGCAAAGGCGCTCTCAAACTTAAAGTTAGTAACATAAGCAAGTATGGCAAGATGGTTTGGTACGTTTTGGGTTGTTTGTACCTCGTTGTGAAGGACGCACCTTAATTACTACCGCACTGTACCTTTTAATGATTTTTGCTGCCTTTCATACCGTGCCGTACCGTTACCATAGTTGTGAATGGTTCAATAAACCAAAGCAAAGTTGATCCAACTTGTACGTTTGTATGAATATACCCATAATGCCTAATTATATGTGAAAACGGCAGTCAAGTCTGTCATAAATAATTTATTTGTTAAGTGGTGCGCGTTCATTTGTTGTACCACTTTAAAAGTAACTAGAGTGCGTTCTTATGTTTCTACCAACTCATTTATTCTTTTGTTTCCTTTCTCAAGTTATTGTGTTGACTTACAAATTTCAGCTGTGCAACTTATGCAGTTTTTGTGTGCTAGATTAAACGCATTTTGGTAAACAGATGCCAAAGACAGCTTATATGTGGCAGAGGGGTGAAGAATAAATTAGTCGTGTCAATGTCAGGCCAGAAGCATACAGAGATTTTACATTGCAAAGTTTATGTTTCTATTACTCATGGTTGCCAAGATGGCCGGTTGGATAGTTGGTTCTAATCCAGTCTCAGTCACTTGTGTTTCCCTGAGCTAGAAATATAAGCGGCATTGTACCAACCCAGTGGGCCCGACGGGTTGAACTAAAAAGTAACCAACTTTGAAAAAACGAGATAAAACAAATACAAAATGATCCAAGGGAACTGCAATGAGGCAGGTAGCTCGACGGTGAACTCATTATGAACATAACGCATTCAGCCCCCCGAGGATAAAATTAAAACAAACAATGCTATGCGGCAAAACATGCAACGCATTTGCAACAAGTTAAGACTACCGTGTTTCTTAAAGTCACCAGCGATGGCTTTACGCGTAGTGTTACGGTTAGTTAACTCACCTTGACAAGCCTTTCACCCTGGCTGTTCCGCTTGACAAATTAAGGTCTAGTGTCCTGCCCCCCTTTGAAATGTTTCCCACTTTATGTCGGTTAGGCGACGAAGCAACGCCTTTCTTCGATATGCATATTACAACAAGTCTATTGCTGAGCTGCCCGCATTATTGCATTTTTATCTGCATTTCAATATGAGGGAGTGCGATTTGGAGCAATGTGTCGCTTAAATGCGTTCATTTAAGAACAGAAAACTGAGGCAGGGTTATATCCCAAACACTTTGTAGGTTTGCAGTGCAGGACGCTTATGTAAGCTCTCTGTTATCTCAAAGACTAAAGCGTTCATACAGGTGTTAAACAGAGTTAACATTACTTTAGTTGAGTGGCAAATATTTTGTTTCAGAAAAAACTATTTTTTAGAATCTACCTTAAGCGTCTGGATATATGCGACTGCATTTGAACGTGGTATAAGGTCACCAAAGGATTTTGTCAAAACAGGCAGTAATTTGTAATTTCTATTTAATTTCGAAATACTATTGACATTAAGCCCATTTTGAAAAGCACCGAATTTTAATCTGTTTCTTACGTCATTTACAACAGGAAGTGATAAAAAAGGTGTAATACAACGTATCAGTGTTCAGCTTTTTTACTGTACTTTACACAGAAAAATCTCCTAGACATAATGAAGTTGGAACACGGTTATACCAGCCAAATGGTTCAGTCAAAACGTTCTATTGTTTAGTCACTTGGTCCCTTTTGGCACAGGACTTGCTATACAAACCACGTGATGTGTAAGTTCCGGTTCAATGCACCGCAATACAGGTGTACAGTTACATAGTAAAAGCAGTCGTAATGTGAGCCGTGCGATAAATGGTCTGATTCAGGACAGGATCTTGATTGGTTGCAAGAAAGGGGGCGAGGCCTCCAAGGTCACCTTGCCGTTTATTACAACAGCCAGAGTATGAGCAGAAGTTGCCCATAACATAACGACCTCCAGTTTATATTGCTTGGTAATGCTGAGTAATGGATCTGGTTATTGTGACTTACAGTGTTTTAATGGCTGCGTAACGGAAGTGACGGATGTATACCATTTAACACAGTCGCAAAAATTCTGAGTCATGCATTGGTTAAATACATCATTCATGAAAGGTTACACTGTACACGATTTTGGTTGGTGTAAAGTAATTGAACAAGGATTGTGACAAGAGCTTGAAATATTACACAAAGCATAGCCCAAGTTGAGGTGATAATTAGTGTAAAAAGCTATACGATAGCAGTGAAAAAGGTTTGTCTGTGCGGGTAAAAGTGTAGTTTAGCAGTTAAAAGGTATGTTTTCAATACTATTCTTTTAGATCTTACATAAGCAACATATCAGTCGAATCAGAATTTAAGACATGGCATTTGGTGATTTGGTGGCGAAAAATGTTAGTTTACTTGTGTATTGAAATACTTCCCACAAGCCAAAACGAAACAGTATCTACGAATGATTATTTAATCCCACATACAGCAGTACATCTACAAATGATAGTCTAATTGTAAATTGTAATATATGGGATTAATTACTGTTTCCTGTTGGCAAAACGACTGATTGCTTTGCCAACACTGTAAGCTGTTGACATAAGCTTTTTATGGCATATGTTGCTACCTGCCGGATAGTATATACAGTACATATAAGATGAACTGGAGTGTAAACAGTGTAGGGGAATTGGACGTTTTGTTTTTCGTTTATTATTGCCAGCAAGAGTTTGGGTAGTAATGTGTAAGCCGATTTAAGCTCTGCAAAATGTCACTGTTTGTACGCTTTTTGCAGTTAATAACAAAGAGTGTTGCTGAATTAGCAAGGAAAAGCTGACAACAGAAAACCTTTTCTGTTTAATTACATTTTTGCCATAGTAAGTAGCTGTTATTAGGTAAGGTCGTACATTAAATGTTACAGAAAAGCTTTAACGATCAATACGTAAAAGCGTCATTTACCCTAAGTGCCACTCTTAACATTTTTACTAATGCCACAAGAGTTCAATTCAAATTTCACATTCGAACATATTTGCTGAGGGCATATTACAAGGGCAAAGTGCTCATAAAACCTTCGTGGCCATTTATACTTCATCTCAAAGTTTATTGTTACGTCAAAGACGACAAACATACGTAACAATTGCAGGCATATCATGTTGAAGGTCTCCTTTTACCTCGCAACTCCGGTTTACAGCAGTTCACGGGTGTCGGGGTTTTTGATTGGCTGTCACGCCTCCCAGACTGCGACACGCCCACCGTTGTAGGAATTTAGATTTTGTTGCGTCAGCATCACTTTGTGACACAGCTTTAGTGGACAGGGGTTACAGCAGTTGTGACTGGGCCGTAGCTTCTATATCCTGTGGGGCTGTACTGTAAGCCCAATGCAAGGTTTTTGTTCTAAGTGTAAGATTTTGTAGTTGGGAAAGATGTTGCCTGTTAGAAGTGTTAAGAAAAGTAGGTTTTATTTCAGCTTAGTTAAGCCTATGAGGCCAGTCAGGAACTACTTTTTTTAAAACAGCCATGCGTTTAGAAAAGTTTCAACAGAAACCCAATGTAAGGTTTTTGTTTCAAGTGTGAGAATTTGGAGCTATAAAAGATGTTGCCTGTTTCAAGAAGGGCTATGTGCATATTATTTCTGCTTTGTTTAGCCTAAGGCTAGTCAGACCATAGTTTTTAAAAACAACAGCCATGCGTTTAGGGAAGTTTTAACAGAAAAATAACTTTGCATGTGCTAAGGAAACATTTAAAGCCGTTTGTTCTAGGCTTTATGTATTTCTTCGTGTTTTTTTTTCAGCTCGTATTGTACTTATGCGAGTTTGCAGCTGTTGTGTGGAATTTGTCGCATCTCAGATTTAGACTCATTTCGAGCACTGTTCTGTTGTTTCGAGCACTGCACTTATCTTAACCCACATGTGCGTGGTAAAAAGCCAAAGTCACTGTGGTAGATTTGCCCAAATTCAAGTTTTTCTTCTCAAATTCCTTTGCAGAGTCGGTAATTTGCAGCTACGCGGTATGAACGGGGTTGTGAAAACACATCAGCCTGTTATTGTGGTGCACGGTGGAGCGTGGAAAATTCCTGACTGCATGATCAGCGAATCTGAGCAGGGCGCGAAATTGGCGGCGCTCGATGGTTACAAGTAAGTGCAGGGTTCGAAATTCGATAATAATGTTTGGTATTTTATAATTTTTTTGGGGTCTCGCAGAGTGCTCAAAAGTGGCGGAAGTTGCATAGACGCAGTGGTGAAGGCTGTTTCGTGTTTAGAAGACAACCCAATGTTTGATGCAGGTGGGATTTTTAACCAAATGTTTGCCGAATTATTTGACAAAGTAACACTTCAATAGCGACTGTAAACCACAGCTCCTAACCATCCGATCAGCGACTGTAATTCAACTGCTGTGAAAATCATGGACACTTTAACTGGTAGAACATCCGAAAATTATCCGAAAGTTCATCGTTACACAACTTAATTTGGCTAGAAATAGCGTAACAACATTTTATGCGCTTTTCAAGTTGCTGTTATCGATGTCAGCTTTCACAAATAAGTAAAAATGGCAACAGGTTTTGTAAACTGTTGCTGCCAGACATTGTAAATATTTAGGACGTCCTGTTGGTGTTTTGTATTTTGCGCATTTGAGTTTACTTACCCTGAGGAAGACGACCTAAATAGGACGTCGAAACGATCGATGTAACTGCATTTACCGGANAATTTAAACAGTTGCAGTTTCTACCACCGGTCATGGCGAATCCATAATGAAAGTGAACCTCGCTAAAACCATCGCTTGCTACGTGGAAGCAGGTAGACATTGACATCACACAATGGCCATTGTTGATTTCGAATGCTTCCATTGTTGTTTTTTATCAGGTTTGACTCCTGAGGAAGCAACAGCCAAAGCTCTAAACAAAATGAACTCGAGAGTCGGAGGATCAGGGGGTGCAATATCGGTGGACACAAGAGGGCGCGTGGGGGTGCACTTCACCACCGACCGCATGACGTGGGCCAGAATCGGCGGGGAAGTCCCTGGTGACGTAAACGGAGTCGTTGGAAATTTTGTGGAGTTCGGTTGTGACGCAACAAACGTTAAGAAGGAAAGCTTTTGGTTCTGAAAGTTTTGCTCGATATTGCAAAAATAGTGTGTTTTTCGCTTTTAGACTGTTTTACATTTTAAGAGCCTCATTTGGTATGTTTTAAGGTGTTGGTGACACATTTTAAATCTACATAAATTTGTATTTACCTTTTCTAGTACCGTAGACGCGTATAAGTTCCATTAGGCCTTTTGCCCTTTTTTTCGTTTTGCACAAAATTATACACAATAACTATTTATTTTCACAAATATTTCGGGCTCAGTTTTAAATTTGTTAGCGTGACCCATGATAAAGTATTTATTAAAATTATTCGCTGTTTTTTGTACACATGTTTGTTTTCATGCCCTTAACGCGTTGGAGTGAGCAAACTAATTTTAGAAAACCATGCCTTGCTGAAACCATACCCAACCACTCATCTTAAACACTTTACACAAACTAGTTTATTGATCTGAAGAGTTTTGGAAACAAATCGAAATTAATAAAGCTATAACCACGTACGTTGAAAATTTAATCACGACTTTGCCAGGCAACCTCTAGTTGATTGCATTTAAGGATAGCAAACAGTACGGTTCGTATCAGGTTGTTCGTACCACGTAGATGATTTGTGCTGCGTACCGTCCTGCCATCCATTGTTAAGGATAGCAAACGGTACGGTTCGTATCAGGTTGTGCGGGCCACGTTGCAAAAGCGTGTCGTACCTTTTAATGATTTTTAATGCGTACCGCACTGTCATCCTTGGTTGTACTTCTGGGGTTTTGCTTATTCATATCAATAACGTGGACGGTAGGTTGTATTATTCTTTGTTACAAATGATGGTGTGGTTGTGCCAAACTGTTCTTAAGGGTTTAAAGCACATTAAACCCCCACCACGATTTTAAATTTGAATAGTACCGCTTGTTGTTGTAGCACTTCGCACGAATCTACTCTCCCTTTTTGCAATTGTCTTTCATGAGCAATTTTAGTTTATGGTTAAAATAAACGAAATTTTGCATCATCTGATTACACCATAAGGTGGCTGACGTTTTGTTTCAGAAGCTGCTACTTTATACGGCTAAAGTCTCAGCTCTGTTTCTTGCAAGTAGTAGTATTAGTAATGTGTAATCGGATCTGAGGAAACTGAGTCATTTACTACGTCATAAACTGGGTTTTGTTTACCAAAGAAAGAAGTGTAGAACACGTCTATTGTCTGCTCCGGATAAGATCAAATTAATCTGTGCCACGGCTGGACAACAGTTACAGTAAACTGTGCAGTTGTAGAACCGGCATATTAAACTAATTTTACACCAAAGTGTATTGGCAGCTATGTTTAAAGTCCTGGTTATTATTTACGGAGAGTTAGTGTTGTGTTAGGGTTATAAAATGGTTTTATTTGGAATGAGTTAAGTTTGGTTTTTTCGCTTGGTGAAAACAGTCATAGCGACACAATACCACTAAAGCAATGCATTGGTTGACAAAAATTAGAGTACATGCGGATAAGTTAGTTGTTTGAAGGAGAAACTTACTGTGTTATAAGGGTTAAGGTCTGAGCTGGCTGGACTATCAAGAACAAACATTACTGAGTCAATACAAGAGGTTGCTGAGTGTGCCGCCCTTTTAAACTGCTCCTAATACAGAAATAATGTTGAAGATTGAAAGGCTTTGTTACTAGGACTCTCGTTTCAGAATCGGTAAATGTGGTGGTGAAATTACGAACGCAATACTTTTGCGCTGGGCCCTGGCAAGCTTCAAAATTACCCACCCATTTCTGTTTGTTTAAACCGTCCTGGTTCAAACATGTTCAAATTAGGCCCGCTCACTTTAGCCGGGAAAACCCAAAAGGCACCACATCACTTTATAAAGAATTGTTTACCAGGTAAAGATTCCCCCCCAAAGTGGCTTCCTTATCCAGCTTACCGCGTACCTTGCTTCGTCACTGCACACGCAAATACATTATTGTGATTCTGACTCAACGTTCGAACAGCGTTTCCTGTACCATAGTGACGTCACGTAGCACAATGCGTGCTGTCCTGTGGCCGTTTAACCTGAACTGCTGTGTGAATAGTCACAAGCAGAGATAAAACTGTATGTAGACCTTTGGTCTTGTGCTTGTGTGGTCAGTTTGTACAGTACAGTGGTTTGATGTGTGTGTGTTTGAGAGACACTTTGGTAAAGTTTATGTAGAAGCATATAAAGCTGGTAAAATGTTGTTGCTATAGCTAGAGGTTGTGTTAATAAGGAGATACTAGCCATTACTTGTGTGCAAAACATTTCCTGCGTTTCGACATTCATGATGACGACGGCAGCGTTTGTCGAAACGTAGGAAATGTTTTACACACAAGCACTGGCTTGTATTTTGTTAATGAGACCCCTTAAAACTGTGAATTGTTTACCTAGAGATTGTGAACTGGAACTTTTAGATAAATTTGGAACATTAAATAGCATGCTTAGTCAATTTCCAGAAGATTTCTGTAGTCTTTGTTGTACACTGACAAATCATTACTTAAATACTTAAATACCCTGTACTTTCAAATTGTAAATCTTACATTGACACCGCATTTTCGGCTAGTACAGAGAATACGACTGCAGAAAACACGAGCAGATAAAAGGTAGTTTTGTCTTTGTGTAAAATCTGTCGAAAAGAGTGACGTCACAGGAATACGTAAATGTATAAACACGTTAAACAATTTCCCCCAAATTATTCTCGCCAAAGGTGTTAAAATGTTGTAATCTAATAACAAGACTTTTGATTCTCAACAGAGTTAAGTTGATTTTGTTTGGCAGACTTCTACACAGAATTAGTACACAATGTTATACACTTTGTATTTTGACATTTTAACTCACTTTGTTGTTCTTAGACATAAACGATTGTGTTTAAACTGTATTGAAAACTAGAAGACATAATTCTCACTCAAGAATGAAGCGATACATTTTCTTGTTCGTGGTGGTGATGTCTTGTGTCGTCACAGAGTGCATTGCAGGTCAGTTTCCCACGAACAGTGACGTCATAGTGCTTAACTGAACGTTATTTTCGGATACTTGCCCTCCTTCCCGCCCGTTGCCCCTTTTTTCACAAACTTTACCACGAAATCCTTTTTAAAGAAATCTTGCTGAAGATGTGTTGCGTAATGTGACTTGGGTTTTAAAGTTCTGAATATAGGTTGTTTATGCAATACAAAAATGACCGCTAGATGCCGCCACCAAGTTACACAAATTAACACAAGAGCTTTCGTTTCGAATTTAGGCAT
>QXVZ01024740.1:2602-13837 GCA_008931825.1 Phallusia fumigata | reverse complement strand
GTAGTTACAGATTAATCCCAACGAAGGCAGTAACAGCAACAAAAACATAAAATACATTGTTTTAATTTGCAAGGGGGCTGAGGGCCGAATGAGTTTTGGCCGGCTGTAGTTTGCCGAACCCTGACTTAGAGGTCATTGTCGTTCGCAAAATCAAAATATAAGTGTCTATACTATTGTCAATCCATGTTGTTTGGAAAATCGTGCGTCTATGATTTTGAAACGGAAATTAGAAAGATCAGCAAACTATCACGACAGTTGGTGCAAGTCAGAGCACGATACAATATCAGGCAATGACTCGGCTTGACCACGCAGCGCCTTTGTACAACAAATTAAATAGTTTTCGGACGGCGTAAGTGTTTTTTGTACGTTGCAAAACATGAAAAAGTATGATAGTAAGCAATGAAGAAAAACTAAGCTAACTTTCGTGCAATTTTTTTTAAAGAAAGTAGATTTTAACAATTTTTTACTTTTTACTATCTGCATACCATCACTGGTAGTGGCAATACAGTTGTAACGCCGCGCAATATACGATCCAAATAAATACGATTTAAAATATTCGTCTAGGCTTAAACAATCAAAACATTTCAAATATTTCACAAAAGCTATGACAACAAGGTTTGCCAAAACGTAGAAAATGTTTTACACACAATCACGGGTTTGTATCTTTTATTGAGACTTTTAAAACCGTGAATTGGGTGCGTTCTTTATCTTATAATAACTTAAAATGACAACACAACATCTCAGACCAGACTAACAACAAACCTTTACCTTTTTGGCCGCTCGCTTGCCTGTCCTGTGCTTATATAGTTCGTGGCGATATGTTGAAGATTAAACGGTTTCGTTTTGTCGCTGGGTGTCGCCTCCGAGCCAGCTCCGTTGCTCTGAGCTTGAACCGTTTTGTCGAGTTCGTATAAGCGCATGAACGGTTCCCATATGTTCATCGCCTGCAGATTATGTCGGGATTGGTTGGATGAGCCGCGTATAATCGCTTTACGCATTCATGTAAGGCTTATGTGTCGATTATGTGATGTGTAAAACTTATTTTCCATTTAATTTAAACAGGGTATCTTTTCTTATACCACCCCTTGAGCAGGTAGGTGATTTGAAAACGCCCCCCTTAATAAACAAANGGCGTAAACAATCAAAACAAATATTTCACAAAAGGTATGACAACAAGGTTTGTCGAAACGTAGAAAATGTTTTACACACAATTACGGGTTTGTATGTTTTTATTGAGACTATTAAAACCGTGAATTGTGTGAGTGCTTTATTTTATAATAACTTAAAATGACAACACAACATCTCAGACCAGACTAAGAACAAACCTTTACCTTTTTGGTCGCTCGCTTGCCTGTCCTGTGCTTATATAGTTCGTGGCGATATGTTGAAGATTAAACGGTTTCGTTTTGTCGCTGGGTGTCGCCTCCGAGCCAGCTCCGTTGCTCTGAGCTTGAACCGTTTTGTCGAGTTCGTATAAGCGCATGAACGGTTCCCATATGTTCATCGCCTGCAGATTAGTTCGGGATTGGTTGGGTGAATCGCGTATAATCGCTTTACGTGATCATGTAAGGCTTATGTGTTGATTATGTGATGTGTAAAACTTATTTTCCATTTAATTTAAACAGGGTATCTTTTCTTACACCACCCCTTGAGCAGCTAGGTGATTTGAAAACGCCCCCTTAATAAACAAACGTCAAACGAATTCAATATACTGACAATATGAAGGATTTTAAAACCGCTTGATCAGCATGCAAGTAGAAAAGAAACAGTTAATATTATGGAACCATTAGACCACATTACTTATATTGGTCGTTTGATGAGATATAGTAAGAAATCGTTGTAATCGCCTATTTATTCTCCAGCGTCCCCTTAATGATAGAAATTCCCCCAGGGGACCACTGGTACCCACGTTGAGAATGACTGCTTTGGCGCATTGACATTCGTAGCGAACTAGTCCAGTTTTTTAGAAGTCGCATCTTATAAAGTAACAGAAAGTGAAAATAGGCTTTCGTTTGAAAGAAAGTATTGTAAATATTTTTACTATATTTTTAGACAGTTTCCGCAGAAAAAAGTACCTCTTTGTTTCAAGTTTTGCCACCCTGAGCATAGACCCACATTTCAGCGTTTCAAATTGTACGTGTTTTACGAAATTAAATTTCCACAAGAATTAAACATTTTAACAATCATCTTTCAAACGCTTCAATACGGTTTTCCTCACACCCAAAACCGCAAAAAATCAAACGTTTTGCATTCAGCCCAAAAAAGTCGAACCAACCTCCAGATATGAGACCAGCAGAGTTCCAATAAAGACCACCACCATTACGATTGTGACGAAATAATACAGCGTCTTTTCCCATGTTGGCCGTGGAATGGCGTCCTGACAAGCTGGAAGCATTCGATGCGGAAGCGTTACATTCAAATTGAATGTCAACACGTTTCCTTGTTGCGTCACAATGCGCAGTGTGCGGTGCACTTGTGACGTTGTGAAGTCAGGCGTGAAGCTGTTAAAGGGAAGTGGGCGTTAAAGTAAAAAAAACACACGGAAAAGTCTGATAATAGTAAAAAATTGATCTTTTTGATGCAACTTTATAAAAGTTGGTAATGTTTCTCGCTGTTAAAAGGACTTTCAAAGACTATATTTTTGTGCGTGAAAGAATCTTTCAAACCAAAGTCAAAAAAAATTTATGAATGTTTTTTTTAAGTGAGAATTCTGTTGGTGGTAAAAAAGTAAAATTATGATTTTTCTGAAGTATGAATCACAATACGCTAATATACAACTGTCACCTACATCCTTGTGCATATTAAGGTAATGAGAATATCAACACAGCAGCAGAAAAAAACGACAATACAAGGTTTAATGCTAAAACAATAAAACCATCTGAATCGTAATACTTACGCAATGATGATGTCACGCGTCTCGTTCGGTTTAAGCAAATATCTTTCACATTCGAGAACTCTGAACCCGTAACCTTCACACGGGTAGTTGTCGACCATTGTGTAGAGCACCTGGAGGGGAAGTGGACCAAAGTTCTTGGCCGTAAACGACTTACGGACGGTGAAGGTCGGTGTGTCTTTCCGATTTTCGGCTGCGAACGAGGGTTTTGTAACGTTAGAATCAAAAAGCTGAGATCTAGGTTGTTTTTGAGTAAAGGTTTACTGTATCGTGGTTCACCATGTAGCCCACAAGATGTTTTTTGAAACCTTTTTGCAAAGAACAAAAAAACGTATTTGAGAAATATGCGCGCTATACGTAGTGTATTTAATTTTTTTGGTCAAATATTTCCATTTTAACTAAGTGCGGTACTGTGTGATATCAATTATCATTATTGCTGTAATAAGTAACAAAATTTTCGTCATTATTCGCCGCTTCGACACATTATATCAACTTTACAACAAATTTTGGTGTAGGAATGTATCGGCGTGAAAAGTCTAGTTTGACATGGGATTCGAACCCACGACAAAAACCTATTCTGAAAATTTTACTTCCAGCAAGAATCAACGACCACACGAATTTCAAAAGTTACATGCAAAATATCTTGATCATGTATCCCTAGTAATTTTTGGTTTGAAATTTACGAAAAAGATTTTGGTAACCAACAACCTGTGACGTCACAAAAACTTACGTCGACAATCGCGCAGGAGGCTCTCGGTGAGCTTGAAGCGAAGCGACTCCCTCCTGTTGGAGAGCTTTCCTCCCAGCTTTAACTCTTCCTTTACTCCCACTCCTCCCACTAGGAGCGAATCGAGCACCGTCAAATTATTTCTGCAAAAAAAAAATTGCCGTGGATTTTTTTGGATTTGGGTTTGATTGAAAATAACAGATTATTTTCGAGTACTGTGAAAAAAATGTGTAAAAATCTACAGTTTAGCAGTGGTTCCCAACCTTTATTGTTTAAATTAAAAAAAAACCGGTAAGTTTCAGAAAACTGTTCGGTCATGGGGTCATCATGCCTTTTGTGAGATATTTCTCATGTTGGATTCTTTCAGACTTTAATGTGAGCAATGGGAGATTTTCGGTAAATTTAAGTTGTTTTTACCTTTGCTGAGACTTATAAATCGCGGCACACATAGCGGTTTAACAATATAAAATAAACTGTAATTTAGCAGTTAATTCAGGAGATACAAACATCAATCAAGTCGGTCTACTTTGCAGGCATTATTCACCTTCCTATCAGGTAATACTTTACTTAATGGAAAGTCGCGTTACAAAATTTACAAAAATGTTTCTTCTTAAATATAACTGCATATTTGTCACAAAAGTGTAAATGACCAAAAACCTTGATTATTGCAACCATTTTTAGTTACCAACCTTATTAATATCACAGTGGAGACCTCTGTTGAGTTTTCGGGTGAGAATGTCACTTCGATGTTTTGTTTCTGCCCAGGATTGAGGAACATATTGATGCAGGTCCTGTTGGCTTTCCCGTTCAGTGTGTAGTCCAACCACATCATCTGGGACAAGCTGTCTTGGGTTGACTGCAAGGAAAAGTAAGAACCTATTTCAAAATTCCTAATTTGTACGTCGCGACGCCATGGGTGCGTCGGTTTAATTTTCAAAGAGCGCCGCATAGTTTTGCAGCTAATCTGTTTTTGAATCAATACATGCAACTTTAACAATGAGCGTCTTTATTAAATTTATACCACTGGTTCTTGCAGTGGGTCGTCACAGCAACCAGTGGATCATAGCGTAGTTTGCGAAGGGGTCACAAAGCTAGCGGTAAAAATGTTAGGATTCTAAAACTATCAACCACGAGAATTTAGAAACTGGTTGAAATATACTGTTTTTCACCAAGCACAAGCATCTTATAAATAAACCACAAATATTTGCAACACAGCAACTTACAGTGTTAGGTGGCAACGCAATGGTGAAGGCTTTCCGATTGTCGACGGTGAACTCATCTTCTTTGAGCATATGTGTGAGATTCAGAGATCCAAGGATGGCTTCCGGTTGAGGGTAGAGAGATATAGGAAGTATTTGTAGGATGATTGNTAGGAGATAACTTTTGAGTTGGCAAAGATTAAAATCCCAAAAACAATTTAAAATTTTCCAAATTTGGGGGTCTGGGAATTCTAACGACGTATTCTGGAACAAAAGAAAGGACAAGCCGGCGTTAGGAAGATAAAAAAGGGTGTTCACTTGAGAAGACCCATAAATGTTAAGTTACCTGCGTTTTAAATGTCAACAAGAATACAGATACAGGTATATGGGATATTATACAGGCGTATATTTTAAAAAGCTGGATACCTATAAAATCGGACATGCAGTAATATATAAACAAGCGTATATTAAAAAACGACCTATTTTAAAACCGGGCAATTTTAAATAATGCACACAAAAAGCACTTTACCGCGAGTTTTAACGAAAAAAAACACACTTGCGAAGGAAGTGTTACATGAAAAACAACGCAGCGTTAAAAACAAAACAGGGGATGCCAGACTTTAACCTTAATCGTGACGGGTCGCAAGATTTACGATGACAACATTCCCTCACGAACAACTTACTATCTGTGTTGTTTTGCTGCCGAAGCCGTTTGTCGTAATTTGCGGGTTTCAGATTGCGGAGATTATTTGGATTGTTTAATGTGAACAATGTACTTTGCAGTAATGCGTTACGTCTGTGCGGTTTGCCCGGGGCAGCCAGGAGTAAATTGAGATTGTTGACTGGGACGGCGGTTTAAAGGAAAGTGCACTGAATATTTTGGGTGTAACAAAATATAAAGGAAAACTCGCAGAATTAAAACATAATGCAAAATGCGAATTTTAACTGTGGCTGGAGGTCCGTTTTAAAAGGAGTTGACATTACATTTAACATGAACTGTTTTGAATGGATGCCAAATATTAGTTTATAAAGCACAAGGTTTTGATTTAGATAAGATTCGTCACAATTGCTTGCGAAAGATGAGTTTAAGCAAAGTTAACATACACAAGCAATAACTTTTCAAGCTCTACTGTGGAAAAAACTGTGTTTGGCATATCGGTCGTATCGACTGTGTTATGCAACAGAGAGGAACTTCCGTTTTTTACATCCGAATTCCGTCACGCGATAAAGACGTCACTGCCGGGGGCGAAGGTTATTATTAAGCGAGACAAGTTTTGTTCCGTGAAAAACACACTCTTGTTACTAAGCTACACATGTTTAAGTTTTAATCTTGCACTAATTGATGCCATGATACCAGTACTTAAGAAATATTCCTTATTCGGCTGATCTAAGCGGAAACACTTAACTGTTCAACTTAAGTGGCAAAAGTAGGCTAACAGGCGGACTGAAAACCCACATATCTTTTCCAATCTTCCCGGTTACGACTTGTCAAATCAAGTCATATACTGAGAAGGACTCAGTTATAAGACTCACTATAATAGGCCCATAAATGCTAGAGTTATGTTTGATAAAACAAAATAATTTAGGTACACGATTCACTGTTTTAAATTGCGTCTATAAGAAGATACAAGCCAGTACTTGTGGGGGGAACATTTTCTACGTTTCGACAAACGTTGTTGTCATCGTCAGGAATGACTCGAAAAAGCAGCGCAAAGTTACTATTGCCGCCGTAAAAGGCAAGCGTAACAACAAAACGTCAATAATATCACCAGCTGTTAAATTTACCTGGTCATGTTGTTGGTGATCAATGCGTTCCACCTTTCCTGCAGGGTCTTGTACATTCTCACGTCGACGTCTGGGGCTTCTTTGCCGAGGTTCAGGGTGGTTAGCCAATGGTGGCCCACTACGTGTAAATGCAGATGCATTGTGGGTAAACCGAGACTGAAAACCAGGGGTTAAGGTTTTTGCCAGTTACCAGGAAATTGCCTTTGAAACTAGAAGCTTTTGTGAACTTTTCTGTGAAGTCCTGACTTAAAGATAAGTATGTTTGGAAAATGTAAGTTCCTAGACAAGATTACTCAAACTGACGCCTTTTAATTTTAAAATTTTGAAAGAATAATAATTTGACGTCTTAACAGTAAATCCACATAATACACGCAACGCATTATTAAAGAAAATAACGTGTTGCTTACGCTTCAAGCTAAAATTAGGAAAATCTTGAATTTCAAATCTGGCACTAAAGTATTAATGCGACAACAAAAGTCTTACTCAACCTCTGTTTCGACTTTTATCCAAACACTTTCGCTCAAAAAAATGTATATCCACGATTACAGCTTAAATCACAAATGATGCATCCCTGTGCAAATGGTAACCCTTGACAACTAGACAAAAAAGACATGGAAAATGCCCAGGCTAATCCATCAACAATACATAGGGTATGCTGACCTGTAGTGGAGGTAGGGAGGCCAACATAACATCTATCAGGTTTGCAGTCTTGTCTGGGATCGAAGTATAACTTCCCAACTTTCAGTTCTTTGTTCGGTTCCAATTCACCAGCCACGTTCTTCAGTTTTCTGAGACATTTAAAACTTGAATGAATTTACTGTGGACGTTTAGTATTTGACTGTTTCGTTGAAGCTTAATAAGGAATAGTATTTATTAGGGAGGAGCCGAGCAAGTACCCGAGTACCCGGTACGGATCATCGCCTTTTTGATGCTGGGTGCTCTGCCAAAAACTGCTGAGCATCGTATAATGATGAACAAGGGTTGAACAAAGTTTAAGTTTGCATGCGCTTTCATTTAAAAATGGCCATATCGCCACATTGCTATGCAGACTGCGTCGTTAAAAGATCAAACTTGATAACATTTCAGTTTTGAAGATAAAAGTCATTGATATAAGTGGTACGTCAAAATACCCTGAGCATATTCAGCAAACAGATTATTGGCAACTCTGGCGCATCTCTATTTATCATTGCACGAAACGGCACACAACGATCTTGTCACTCTTGTTGTTGACAATTTTTTTACACACAACAATTATTTTTTCGTACAAACCGTTTTCACCATATTAGAACTCCGCAAGCGAAATTAAGTGATATTTAAACACTGTCCAAGGTCCATTACGTGTTACCTAATTTTTCTAACCCTACCGTTTTAAGCATTATAGTTAAAACTATAGCGCATAACATGGCCTTTATAGACACACGACTGTCAAATTATCAATCACCCACCTAACATTATATTAGTTCGGCAGCGATTTTGACCCATGCGCTCGTATTTTCACATTGTTTAAACCAAAAACAGGTAATTTTAGCTCATCTGCGCGTGAATGCTTGTCAATGCAGCTTAAGCCGACTGAAGGCTTAAGTAAGGATTACTGTCAACGTCATAAATGTCGCGTGAAGACCGAAATGTTATGAGATAAACGTGGTCGAAATCAAAAGGTTAATATTGATGCTCTACGATTTTCAGCATTCCAAATGACTAAATAATGAGAAAATATTACAAATTTAGACGGCAAAAAGTAAACTTAGGAATACGTACAGACAGTTGGTGTTGATATGGCCGCTGAATTAAATGTAAATTTGCCTAAGTCGGATGTCAAATCTAAGTGAATGTTTCGTTTAACGCTTCCAGCTCAATAAAATTTGTGCTAGATGTTACGGTACAGTGAAACTGCGCTGTACAACCAGACCATTTGTGCAGTGATATCTTAATCTCAAGCATTTGCAACAGTCCAATTTAAGTGTAGAAATATTGGAAAAGTAGAAAACAAGAAGTTACTTGAATTAAATGTGTACTTTGTTTGTAGTTTGATACGATTTATGCTTATTTTAATAGTTTACAAACTTTGTAATTCAGCAACTTAAATTCTAACACTCTAATTGGAGGATATTTGAAGTATTTAGGGCTGTGCTAACTCAGCTTTAAGAAACGTTATGTGACGTCTTCAGGAAGGGGAACCATAAATATTCATGCTTACCACAATAAACATTTCCGCAGTGTTAATTTTCTCATAGCAAACACTGCCATGATTAAAAAGCCAGAAGCGGTTTTCCCAACCAGCTATGTGCAGTCAAGCGTAAGTTTAAAACTTATTACAAAGCCTCTTTTCATCCTCTTCAGAAATTTCATCGTCATGGTATACTGCACAGAGCTGGTTGGGAACCAGCTTTAAGCGCGGGGTCATGCTCACCTGTAATAGAACCTCTTGTCGTTGTTTGTAAGCGATTCGATCTTCGCATTTTGTGAAAACGAACTTGTGATAGTGATGACTTGATGAACCGTCATGCCCTATGGTAAAACGCAAAACTCTTAATTACAGCATTAGAAGCTTGTGGGATTAGCTGCTGAAGAGCTTAATGATTGCTATAGTTGTTTATCTTTTATGAGGAAGAAATGACATAGCGTCAAAACTAAGATCAGCAAATTCCCAGTGGACTGTAATGATTTTCAACTTACAATTTAGTCCCTTCACTGTTTATGACAATGGCAAAGCTTACGAGTTTGAGATATTGTAATCACGTTATACCTCTTAATGTAGACGGAAAGTAGTAACAGTTCGGCACGATAACACAAAAGTACAGTTTTTCATGTATTTGTGGGCACTTTGTGGGACCCGCGGTTCGCAGGTTGCTGATTTAGAAGTTTGGAGTTATATAACTGAAATACTTTTGCAATCCTTTTCTTCCCACCTTCGGATTTAGCGTAATGGGTAGAAAGCTTGCCTTAAGTTTATCCCGACAATATTTTCTAAAAATTAAATATTCTGACTTTCAGATCTTCTCTTTTCGGTCGATTTAAGGTAAAACAACAAAAAATCTGATTAACTTACAGGAAATGTTGGGCTGAATTTTATTTTCTTTGGCTTAATGGTCAGAGTGCCGACAGCCACTTTCGCTTTTACTGCTATCTTCAATACCTGTTGATACCACAAACAAATAAATGTGTTTAAGACATTCTTGACCGTACAGAAATCTCGTTAACAGGGCAAGTCTTTTTTTGCATTTAGCCTTAGATCATAGAATCGAAACGAAACTAAAGTGGAGATCTAAATTGGTTCAAGCAGCTTATTCTCTTTAGTAGTGACCTAATCAGTTTTTGATTTGTTTTTTGGTCTTTTTGGAGAAATTAAAACGACTTTTTTTACCAAAAGGGGGGGACAAACCGGTGTAGGACAGAAAAATAATTCATGAAAAACATAGAGGACTACGCGCAACGTAATTCACCTGAGACAATAGCATCATACCTCACACAGGAAGTTCAGATAAACTATCATAAGGTTACAATGCTGCCAACACAAAACGTCATAGCAATGCCTTACCTCGAACTGTGTGAAGATATTGAGTGTCCCGTTAAGGGTGGCTTCATTTTGCGGTGCTTGGATCTCCACTTGAAACGTAACACAGGAATTGGGCGGAAGGACGATCTATGAAAACGTAAATATGTTGACATTAGGAAGGAGGGGTGTTGAAAACAATAACAACTTCTTTACAATTGGAGTGCTAATATCAACAACACGATGCGTGTTAATGTTTGTGTTAAGTAGCTGGTTCAGGTAAGGACACATAAAGCATAGAACAAGTCTTTTAATTGTAGTTAGGACGAACTTAAATGTTTCAAGTACATCTTTCGATAAAGTTGAACCAAGCCTGGTCCGACAAGGCTTTTTATGCGGCCCAAGAGAGGTGAAAATATTTCACATTACANATAACAACTTCTTTACAATTGGAGTGCTAATATCAACAACACGATGCGTGTTAATGTTTGTGTTAAGTAGCTGGTTCAGGTAAGGACACATAAAGCATAGAACAAGTCTTTTAATTGTAGTTAGGACGAACTTAAATGTTTCAAGTACATCTTTCGATAAAGTTGAACCAAGCCTGGTCCGACAAGGCTTTTTATGCGGCCCAAGAGAGGTGAAAATATTTCACATTACACCAAAAAAAGTATGCGAAAATACGTTTACACGTAGCGTACTAAACATTTTAGGTAAATTACTTTAAAAAATGCAGGTGCTGCGTTATTATTGGTGTTTGAATAAATATGTTACGGTGGAGAAGCAATAAAGTGGGTTTCGTTATTATTCGACGCCTCGACAGTCACATTACATGAACTTTTCAACTACGCTAAAGCACGCAGACCGCGAAAATATATATTTTTGTGACCCTTGTGCTGTTTCCGAGTTCAGAAGTACGTTAGGTATAAAGGCATTGCGAAACGTGCTTGAGAAACTCTGATGCGAACATATTGTTTACGTTGGAAGATCCTTTGTTATTGCAATTCCGCTACATTACTCATTACCGTTAGATTGTGATGAATCAGAGAAAAGAGAACTAGCAGGAACAACGTAATTGCCATTGAGTTGTACTTTATAGTTTTAACGAAACAAATATAACATTTAAACCAAGGGTGGA
>QXVZ01024736.1:0-10304 GCA_008931825.1 Phallusia fumigata | reverse complement strand
TTCAAACCTACTGGTAAATGTTGATGTAGTGTTGTTGTGACATCATACTTCACACAATCTCTCTTCGAAAACCGTCCACCAATAACAAGGAATTCATCTGAAACATGTAAGAATTGTTTCATGTGTTCCAGCAATAAAATCACACAAATGACAGCAAAATGGCTGAGTTATAAGTGCAACATGCAATATTGAAATAAAGGTTTCAATCTTTCTTTTGAGAAAAACTCTGTTTGTTGCACTCAGTAAGGCAATGAACATAGCAGTTGGCCCTTTGTTTTTGAACCTTAGCTGTAGTGTGTTTCAGTTATACAGCGGGGTAACTGATTGGGCTCTAGCAATGGTGGGCAATCCACGGCTCTCGAACCACATGTGGCTCGCCGGCATCTTGTTTGTGGCTCTTGGAGCTGAATCATAATATCTCAAATTGATAGAGACTTGTTACTTCATACTTAAAGTTTGTTTTCATGTATCAATGGAGTTCTGCTCATTGTGATGTAACATTGCAGTGTGACAACAAGTTGAATGAATACTGTGGAGAATTAATTCGCACAGCTTTAATGACACATTGTCCAGTTTTAAAGACACTAACACATAAAAACAAAACCTAATATTGATAAATATTAAGTTTGTGTTGTTTCTATAACTGTTGTTTATTGCATCTGTATTGACACCACTGTGCAAACTAATTTGTGGCTTGCTGGTGTTTGTGGTTTTTTGCAAGTGACTCTTCCATTGAATAAGTTTGCCCACCCCTAGATTATAGGGTCTGTTATGTTATTATAAAAGTGTGTTCGTTACTACATGTATCAAGTTGTAANAACATAAAATTTTTAGTCATTATTATTGTAAAAGATCATAGCGCTTATTTGTTTATTATAATCTTACCTTGAACTTGTATGTCTTTACTTTTTTTAGGACCAGCTCTGTTACTTGCAACTTCACATGTATATTTTCCAACCTCACTTAAATCTTTAAGTGTAACATAAAGTTTTCTAACAACTTTATTTTGTGAAAATGTTGTAGTTTGAATTGTTTGGTAAATGTTTTTGCTTGTTGATGAAACAACCGAAATTCTATTCCTGGAAATATTAAAATGATTTTTTAGAAAAGCTAAGGGTGTGGTTGCTGTAAAAAAGGCATTTAACTATGTTTGACAAACTGCAAATTATGTTAAAGTTTTAGTTACCTTTTCCAAGTAAGTTGAGGTATTGGATAACCATATGAAGTACAAGTGAATATTTGTCGGATATTGGATGTGAAAACATGTGAAGTTGGTGAAACATCAACACTTGCAGTAACTAAAAGTAAACAATAGATTTCTCACCTTCATAGGTGCTCACTCTGTTCCAGAAAAATATTCCACAAGTGTTTTTAACAAACCAATCATCAGTTGTGTATAAATTGCTGCAAAACCTAGCGGCACAGCAAGATCCGCCAATAGAAATTAATAATCTTTATAATCAAATCTCACAAAATCTCACAACAATTGAGAAAATAACATCATTTATGGCAGAACATTACAATCCAAAAAGGTTTGTGATTAGAGAGCGATATAAGTTTTGGAGTGACTTTGGGCGTAAACCTGGTGAAACTGTAAATGAATTAGCTGCAAGAAATCCCCAAGATGCAATTACTTGTGATTTTACATCAATTACCAATCCCCAAGATGAAGCAATGTGTACACGTTTCATTTGCTCAATTAGCAATAAAGCTGTGTTGAAGTCTCTTTTCATGGGTTAACATTTGCAAAACTAATCAAAATAGCTCTTGAAACTGAAGATGCAGCGAAAGTGGCAAAAGAAACTGTTTGTACTTCCAGTGCATACCAAACATTTGCTATTCCAAAAAAACAAGCCGCAAAAGTACAAAGCTCCAGTTAACTTCCAGAAAGGCCTTAGATGTGGTCGCTGTGGAAGGAAAGGACATATGGGAAAGACTTGTTTTTATAAAGACTCTATTTGTCACTACTGCAATACCAAGGGTCACATTGCTCCTGCATGTTTAAAGAAGAAGAAACAAAGTTCTGTTCATTTCACTGCCACTGCTATCATCAAATAATGTGGTGAGCAATTATGTTAATTGTAACAGATGTGCCACATCTAAATCTTCTGGACAGAGATGGTGTTGTAAAATTAGGTTGTTCAGTTGATGCTCTAATTAATAAAACAAACCTAAATGGCATAGTATGTCATGTGAATGCTGATAGACAAAATTTATCCTTACAGAAGGCCTGCAAACAATTGTGTAATGAGTTTCTGGATCTCTTCAAAAATGAATTGGGATGTTTAAAAGATTTTGAACTTGATGTCCAGTTTAAAAAAAATGCCAAACCAATTTTTCGCAAACCTAGACCAGTCCCATTCGCTCTACAGGACAGTCTGTCGCAAGCCTATGCTGCCGGTATTGCAAAAGGAGTCTGGGAAAAAGTCCAATTTAATGACTATGGTACACCAGTGGTGCCAGTATGGAAAAAGTGTTTACCGGGACAGGTTAATAGACCTATACGTGTATGATCGAGTACTTGTAGAAGGTAAAACAATGGATGTAGATGTTAGGGTTGATTTGACTGTAAATACAAACAAATGAAAGTCACTATGTGAGTATACCATTTTAGATTGGTATTTTTTACCCTCACTGTGTTGAAATATGCATTCACCATTGTAGTTGCTTTAACATATTTATTAGTTTTCGAAGTTAATGACTAAAATGAAATGCAACAAATTTGTTTGTATTTAACTGAAGCTATGATAAGCAATTAAAAAATTTTGTGGGGAAATGACAGTAACTCAAACACACAACTACAATCAATAACCTGCTTATCCATTGCTACAAGCTTTACCATGCTTTATCATGTGTTGACATCCTTAGTTATTGTACACTACCTTGTTTAACTTCGGTGGTAACACTTGCTGGACAAGATGGAATTGTGAAACCCACAACATTAACTGTGATTGTTGTATCCCTTGCAGGCATGATGAGTGTGAAAGTTGACATGAAGTTTGTTGTCGATGTTCCAAGTGAACTTGTCACACCATTAAAAGTGTAGGAAATATCCAATGCTTGTGATTGGCGTGTTATTGAAATTACTGCATTGAAACTTTGACCAGCTACACTGTGCTGGTTACAGATGTGTCTAGAGTGTGACAGTTGTCGAGTTTCTGAAACAAACAGATTCAAGTTAAACTGATTTTCTGTTTGTGGCTGAAATACGTGGTTTACTTAAAGCTTTTGAACTAGAGAGGTGGCGTTTCCATATTTTCATTCCACATACATTACCACCCCAAATTGATGTTTTCCATATGTACCATTTCCTTCATTATTTTGGATATATATTCAATGTCTGCATAACATTGGGTCCCAAATTCCCTTGGCATTTTATAACATGATTGTTTCTGCTAGCAGAAACATATGGGTCCCCACACACATGCAGTTTCTGAATAGTAGCGATGTTTAAGGATTGAGGCTAGTTTAAAAATAGGTGGAAAGTAAAGATTCCCACATATATTCTAACCAAATCATGTTTTACATTATGCCAGCTACCATCGAGTTGTAAAATCATCAATCACTCCCTCGTGTCAGGTCGTTTTGCAAGGGTAAATACTTGACCGATCAAGCTAAAATTGTAAACAACCTATAAGAAGCACCCTACATATATCTGCCCTAAATTTCAATACATTTGGACTAGTATGTCTGAAGTAAAAGGCATGTAAACAAAAACTGAATATTTGGGGTTAATAAGGTACAAAACGGGTGAATCCAAATTAAAGTCACAAAATGTTTTAAAATACTTTGCATTGTATCCACAGTCAAAATAGGAAACTTCTAGGTGACTTACTTTGGTAAATATAGCTGTTTTAAAAATTTTACCCTTTGGGGGCCTGTGGGTGAACCTATGGGTGAACAGTGGTAAAAAGTTGACAGTGCACAACTTTAGATACACATCTATCATTTGTAAAAATTTGAAGAAATTTGAACAGTTCCTTAATGACCAAAACATGGGAACAAACACCTGTTAGACAGAAAAAAAACAGAGCAAAAACAATATGTGCCCCCTTCGTGGAAGGGGACCCATAATTATCAGTTGTCAGAATTTGAAAACATAAATTTACTCATAACTGAGTATTTGGAACAGAAATGAGTGCAAACTAAATTGGGAGCTTTCACCATATCATCATTTTATCCACACCACAACCCATTACACTATTACACTTTTTTCCTGTCTCACTAACTTTTTGTTGCATGATTGTTTTTTGCAGACAAAAAAAACATGGATCCCCAAACATTGTGGGAAATAAGTGCTTTGCTGGATACATGCCTAAAATTGTAAGCTTGGGTAACAGTGTAAAATATGTATATCTGGTAAACTACAGAAAATAAATAATGTGCCAAAATAACTCCTTAGACAATCTGTCAAATTTTATCTTATTCTGACCTGGCTTATTAAATTCAATGAAAACTTCTGAGGCCTAAAGACCAAACTACACAAAAAAGCCACAATGACCAGAAATACAGTCTATTAAAACTTTACCTTTCTGGACATTCTTTATACATTTAACTACTTGAGGGACCAGAAGAGCAACCACCACAACATGTTGTTCAAACAAACAAAGCACAATGCCCAAAATTAGTACTTGCATAAATTGACTGTTTGAGGAAAAAAGGCCAAACAAATAGAGAACAATGCTCACAATTAAAAATCTGGACATTGTTTAATAAATTGACCACAAGACAGGGCTAGCAAGACAACCACTGATTAGGGCATGGGGGTCAAACAAACTAGTGTCCCATGATGTGACCCATTATTTGTAAGTTTCTGACAAACTTAAGTATATTATTATAATCAAAAATGGATTTCACTGTTCCACACACATGGCGCATTCAAATTTTTTTGTCAAACTGTGTACTTACAAAGATCTATAAAAATATTAACATGCAATCATACACAAAAAAAAACTAGAAGGGTGGTTACCATATATAGACATTTTATACACACTATTTCCCGATATTAAAAGATGATATATTCCCCACATTATTTTACATTGGGTCTTATAGTTACCTGCGCTATTTATGACATGATTNAAATGGATTTCACTGTTCCACACACATGGCGCATTCAAATTTTTTTGTCAAACTGTACTTACAAAGATTTAAAAATATTAACATGCAATCATACACAAAAAAAACTAGAAGGGTGGCTTACCATATATAGACATTCTATATATACTATTTCCCGATATTAAAAGATGATATATTCCCCACATTATTTTACCTGCGCTATTTATGACATGATTGTTTTTGCTGACAGAAACGCATGGGTCCCCACACAGGCAAAGTTCTACATTGTGTGTTTTTCTAAATGCATGTCCAGGTTATAGGTATAAACAAAGCAATCAGTGCACCACAATTACACGTTCTTCAAACTGTCCAAGTTACATTAAGTTTGGACATTGTTTAATAATTTTACCCATTTTAGGGGGCTTAAGGGGTAACTACTAGGGCTTCAGGGTAAAACACAGCAATTGATGCACCACCAAGGCATGCTAGACAAACTGTCCAAATTTCACCTAATTTGAACATTGTTCAATCATTTGACTCATTTTAGGGGGCTCGTAGGGTGACTGCAGGGGCTATGGGGTCAAAGAAAGAAATCAATACACTACAATTTTACACAAAGTAAATTTACTAAATTCCGACATTGCTTAAAAATTTGACCTATACAAGGTGGATAGTGGGAAACGGTTGGGTCTCAAGAGTAAAACACGGCATTTATTCCACCACAGTGGCATGTTAGACAAACTGTCCAAATTTCTAATTCAAACATTTTTTTAGTAATTTGACCCAGTGTACAGGACTAGTGGGGTAACTAATAGGGCTAGAAAAAAACCAAGAAGTAAAAAAATTACCTGTGTTGAAATAAGTATAATGATGAGTGCCAAAAAATTTGCNGGTGGATAGTGGGAAACGGTTGGGTCTCAAGAGTAAAACACGGCATTTATTCCACCACAGTGGCATGTTAGACAAACTGTTCAAATTTCACCTAATTCAAACATTTTTTTAGTAATTTGACCCAGTGTACAGGACTAGTGGGGTAACTAATAGGGCTAGAAAAAAACCAAGAAGTAAAAAAATTACCTGTGTTGAAATAAGTATAATGATGAGTGCCAAAAAATTTGCATTAAGTGGCATAACAACACAAGCTAAAACAACATACAACTTTAATGTGCAGTTTTCTGAAAAACTAACCTTACCGTAGTAACAAACAATCTAGTAGCATGTATAACTGTGATCATATACAAATTTTATACAAGTGTGATACAAACTACCAATGTTACCTGCGTACGAACAAATATAATAACGTGTTGAAATGCATTCTGCATTGTACCAATCCCAAACATAACTTGAACCACTTCTGACTCCACGGAACAACATACAATCCACTATCATTTCATTATTACTTGGGTGTCCATTATACCATGCAGAATACCCAGTGTGTGTCCATGAAGATGAACCTGTTATAACGTGGACAATAAAAAAAGACATATTGCTGGTTTGTAAAAGTAACTAGTTTTAAACGTCATACCATGCAAAATACCAGGATTGGATCTATAATATTCATACGACTAATTACAATTCATGAGTTAATCACTGTTGCAACATTATGTTTCATGTCTTACCAGTTGACTTGCTTGAATAAACTCTTCCATTCTGCCATCGAAATGTATTACCTGACTTATATCCTCCAGTGTAAGCAACTATAAGAAAAATTAAACAGAATGTGACTTGATGCTTAAGAATAATGTTGGCAAAAAGTGTACAGATTTTTATGGCATTTGGCAACATATTTTATTCCATTACAAAAACTTTTATAAAATGTAAAAAAGTAAAAGGCAAATTATTTCTTCACAACATGGAACCAACACTTTTTACTTACGGATTTCACTAGTTGCTTGCCATCCACTTGCTCCTCCAACAAAATCATTTGCTTGTTTTACAAGTTGGTCTTGTGTCTGTTGATCAGGAATACTTGTAAGTTCACCACCACCATCTTGACAAGCTGTTCCTGCTTCTGCATGATTTCTTTTTGTTTTGAACAGTTTAAAGTATTGACCTTGACATGTGGCTTCATCTACAAAAAAAATTAAAAACAAATTAAACTAGCTAATATTTTACAAAACAGCACAAAAATATTTCAAGCATTATATACGGCAGTATACACTAGTTTTTCACAAACTATTTTGAATTGATTAATTGTGTTCAAGTTTTAAAGTAGGGGCAATTACAGCAAACAAGTACTTAAAAAAAAACAGAGCATAGAACATCACAGTTTTATTAGCGGTCACACCATTTTATGGTCACCTAAATAAACATTGTGTGAAGGATGCAGATGTATCACAACCAGAACTGACTTTACAACTTACCACTTGTTGCTATGTTGGCAACAAAAATCACTGATATAATAATTTCCCAATACATATCTGTTGGCTTGGATTACCAACAACTAATCCAAACACCTGACCAACATTTACTTTATCCGCAACTAATTCTGTTTACTTCCTCTCCAGCATATACAGGAATCTATTTCCATATTTCCTGAGCTTGGAACAACATAACTCTATATAGGGCTGCACACCCACATAAGGAAACACCTCCAACCTGTACTTATTAAGTTGTAGGAAAAGCATAAACATTTCTTGCATAGAAATAATGTCACACTTATGTAGCATCAACAATGCATGTATACTTACATATGCATTTTATGGGCAATTACAAACAAAATATACTAATGTTATGGGTGCTGAGAACCCTCAGATGTATAGTTAACTAAAACAAGGCGAGCAATACAAACATAAAATCATTTTTTTAACCAACAAAAGCAAGCGTACATAAAAACACAAACTGCACATTGCAGCATTTGATTAACACTCTTACAACCACCATGTTACTATCCTTCATATAACTGCCGCATAACTAAACATGTATACTCACAGAAATTAAATGTGGGATAAGACAATACCAAAACAGAAAAAAATTCAAACTTAGTGACAGTTACAGGCCCAACAGTTAAAGCAATTATGTAATAGTTTGTTTACTCAATGGAAAACTTAGCTGACCAATAGTTAGTCTGTAATGCATTTTCCTGTTGTCGTTCATTTAATTTTAGTTCAAGTTTAATGTGAGTATCTAATTTGGTTTCTTAATTCAGATTCTATTTGTAAACACACAAGGGGTTGGATTGTTGAGCCACTGGTCTTGAACACAAGCTTGTCCAAACTTACCATCCCACCTCAATTATCTTTACTGATTTTTTCCAAAGAGTAAATACCAAGGAAATTTAATTTCCACAGCAATGTGGCTGGGTAATTTAATTTTCCTGATTTGTTTGTTTTAACTCTATTTTTTAGCAGGAAACTTAGAAGAATGCTAAAGTAAACCTGAATACAATGCTAAACTAAACCCAGTTTCAAGCAATCATGTGCAGAAATGAAAGTATTGCCTTCAGTGGATTTAAAACTTATCACTACAAGATATCAGAAATAACTGCCATGACTTCTACTAAGAGGCCGAGTGGTTAGCGAGACTGCCGTGTGCTCACAAGGTTGTGAGTTCTAATTCTATCTCGATCACTTGTGTTTTCCTGAGTGGAAACTTAAGCTGCAATGAGTAAGGTATCTTGACAGCTGACTTGCAAGCACAACACTATAGGGGATTGTTGTGCCCACCAAAGATAAAAATGAAACCAACACATAAACAAGACTATAATAAAGCACACATCTTCTGCCTTAAACTGTTTTCATTGTTGTTATGTTAACTTTAAACTGTGACCATTTACTGGATATGTGTTATGCATCAAACTGTTTAAAATAGTGTTAACCTTCGGTATAACTAAAAAGCCATAAAAAGTTGTGAATCACAAAATACATTTATTTATCTGCATAATGATACAAAGTGGTCTTTTATATTGTTCAGTTCATATAAATTGGATCAGATTCAACAGCTTTGTTCATTGTTAAGTAACAAGCCTTGTATGTCTCCTGAAAAACAAAGACAACTTTCAGAAAACAGTTTTGCCCAGTTTTATCCCCACAAACATGACACCTCACACGTTGTAGTTTTGCAATTAACAAGTACTTCCACAGATTACTTCAAATGTGAATCCACCTTACCAGGTTAAGAGTCAGATCAGGGAAAGATTCTTTCACATCTTTCATTGTCCTGAATATGTCAATTTTCTTCTCAGCTTGAAAGCGTGACATAAGATTTGACAAACAACAAAACATTGCAGATTTTAATAATCCATCTCTGAACAAACAAAGATCGGTAAAAATTTATTACCATAAGCACATAATCTATGCCTTACTGGACATCGCATTAAAAGCATTTTATTTAGTTTGAGTTTGTTTTGCTGAAGTAGAACCAGAACTGAACCGAACTATACTTTTTGCTGGGACACCAACAACATGGATTGCTGGAATCTAGATCAGTTTTGTCCAACCAGGGTTACAAGAAACTCAGTAACAGAAAATAACATTGTGAACTACGTTCACTGACATGGAATAGACACGACATCATAGTTTTGGTTTCATTGCAGCAAACTGTTGTTATCATTATAATAACACTTTAGGTTCACTGAGCACAAACCACACAACTGGATTTAATCTTAAAACCAGCTTTTCACTTTGAAGTGGAGCTAAAGTGACGACGTACAATAAGTCTCTATCTGTTGAACAAAGCTGATTTTTAATACATCTGACACAACTGGAATTTTAAATGGAAACTTACTTTGAACAAACAAAAACATTTCCTTTAACTCTATCACTTCTTTGTGATGTAATAAATGTCATAAACTTCATGAAGCCAGTAACATCAGATGGAGAGTTGTCATCATTCCAAGTGTTGTAATAAACTAGTTTGGTGTAAATCTGAAAAACAAACACAAAAAGTTATCATTAAAAACATCCACATTTGGAAGTTTGGTTTAAAACCGAAAACCAAACACTTTATTATTAATCACAAAATTAATGTAATAAAGTCATGCTTTGATGAAATAGAATAATTTGTTTATGTAATGTTAAAGCATAAAGTTATTATCAAAAACATCAACATCGAAGTTTGTTTCTAATCTATAAAACACCACTGTACATTATCCTATATTTCATATGTGAAGCAATTTCCACATTTACTTTATTGTTGTTCTCCCCACTTTCCACATAAAATCTTTGCATTCCATGTTGTCCAGGTTGAGATGCAATTTTACTCTCCAGTGTAACAAAAACATTCCCAAACTGTTTTGCAATGTTTGGATT
>QXVZ01024733.1:0-20711 GCA_008931825.1 Phallusia fumigata | reverse complement strand
CAGTAACCTTTGATCAAGCATGTGGTATAAATTCAAAAACAACAGTGTAAATGTTTACCATGTTCTTTGTTTTTGTAAATCCATTTGTTTCCTTCCTCAGTGAGAAGTTTATCTTGTCCAAATGCAGCATTTACAAATCCATTCACATATGATGATGCCAAGTTCATTCGAGCAGAATCCACATTTGCACTTCCAGCATTTATGCCAGGTCCTGCAAGAGAGCAGAAAATTCGATGCTTGTTAGCACAATAAGCATGTTCAAAAGTGTGCGAAAACTTCCAAATTAAACTTACTGCTGTTTTCAAGATGGGTTTTGTAAATGTCCTCAGGGACTTTGGGCTCCATGATGTCCAATTCTCTGTGAATTTCACATAAGTTACATTACTATTCCTCAGCAGATATTTGATACATTTACAAAGGGTTTAGTTTATATCCTACCTGGCAAGAGCTAAAAAGTTGGTTGTTAAATGGGTGTTGGATAAAATTTCTGTTAATTCATCTGCTTCAGGCATTTCATCATTTAGCTCAAGGAAAACTTGTTGTCGCCCCAAAGCATAAGCCAGTTGCTTTTGCCGGGACCTACACAACAGGCAGAGGGTTGTAAAAATACATGATATATTCAGATTACAATACATCAAAACTGACAAATTAACTTCGTGGTACATTGCACACAATATAACTTACATATCTTTACATGACAGAAAAATATCCTCGATCAATTCCATATCATTTAGTTGCATTGCGAGTCTCAATGCTTCAGGTAAACAATCAAATTTTCTAAAAATCTGAACAGCTGTTTGTAGTAGGTTTGTGTTTTCTGGCTCTGCTGTATATGGGACACAACTACAAAAAATATTGGACACATATATCATAAAAAAATCCTAAAATGTTAGCTCTAAAATCTTGGCCAGACTTACCTGATCAAGTATAAACAAACTCTTGGGTATGTAGCTTTGTCCACGAAATTTATCAAAAGATCAAGTTTTTCTATCTCCATAAGCAAATCACAAGCCTCAGTTTCAGCGTTGTGCTTCATATCATATGGAATAACATCCTGTTATGAATACATACACATTTGTATGAACATATTAACCATGTCACATTTATGGGAAAATAAAATTTCGGTTACAGTAATTTACCCCCACAATTGCAAGTAGTTTGTCAAGTTTTTCCTTTCCACCATCCTCTTCAGGATCAATATCCTGCCATTCAATTGCAATCTCTCCAGATATATGTCTGTGTGCATACACAAAAAAGAATATTTTTGTGTTTACACATGGCTTTTTTTCTGTCAAGGTATACAGCCCGGGGTGTTTTTTGCTAGCACTAAAGTTATCCCAAAGAGTGTAGCTATAGCATGTTTAACCTCGATCCACCAATTGTGTCCTTATGTTTTCTTTCCCCATGCAAAATAAACCCGTCTTAAACAGAAAACTACTATACCTGACATATTCATGTCCCCAAGATCCAATCTCCTCTTGGGAACCAAGTAATCTGTACTTTAAGCACTCTCTGTCTTCAGAAATTGTCATTCCCAATACAGAAACAATGTCAGCACAAAAACACTAAAAACATTGCAACAAATGATTATGAATGACATGGTTATTACACATTAAATGGTGAAGTTCATAACCATACGCTTACCTTATTCTCACCCATGGGCATTTTTTCATATATTTCTTTTAGGGTACCATAATGTGGTCGCAGAAATTTTAATGGTTTTGGAACTGATGTAATTGATGCTGTTGATGATCGAATTTTAGTCCTAAGAAGTTCCAATGCTTGATGATACAGCGAAGCATCATTCTCCTACAAATATTTACCAAAAATGTAGTTTGGAAGATTCTTAACCTAGTGTTTGTAAGCTATTGTAGGCAGCACAACAAACCTTAAGTCGATCGATGCAGAGATTGAGTTCATCCAACAAGAGCTTGTCTTCTTCACTCTAAACGTGACAAATTATTTAACAATGTTTTTTATTTGTTAAAAAATATTCTTTTTGCATTTGTGATGGAGAGTAGATTACAATAAGCACTGACCACACAGGTCTGGACGGTACACCGATTGGAGTGCAGGGAAAAATCACATTAGGCAAATGTTTAATTGTATCCTTACCAGCTCCGGTTCTTCCTCTTCTTTAACAGTTTTTTGCTCTTGTTTTGTCTCCCCCTTTTCTGGCTCAGTTTTCTTTTCGGCTGCTGGTGCCATAGTTTTTACTTGATATTACAACTGAGCAAAGACCTTTATAATGCCGTGTACACAAAAAAGCAACACTTTATTTTCAATCCCGGCGCAAACTCCTTTTAACAGAAATTTAACCAACGCTACCATCCCCTTTCGATACGGATGTACCATAATAAAACATTTTTTTGTTTTTTCATGTTATATTTTGTAATATTAAGATTATAGAAAGCATTTTATTTTACTATCAGAAACAAGTGTATTTAAAAATGTGTAAAAAAATAAATAATGATTATTTTTTAAACAAGTTATTTGTAGAGCATAGGATTGTTTGAAACTCTTCAGCATGACATAGCGGAATGCAAAATATCATAGAAATCAGAATAAAAATACCTAAAGTCACTTTTATTGTCGTATAGACGCCCATCATCACATTTTTATACCAATTGGTGACGAATACCCCAAAACATAAACGATTTTGGTACCCTCGTATGGCCAGCGTAAATAATGTCATAATGATTATGCTGTGAAAAAATTATTTCACGTTTTTATTGATTCACTTTAGCACGTGCTTATCTTACTTCATGGCCCTGTAGAGTTTTGCGTGTCGAGAATATTGCATGAGCGCCATTAACATCTGTGCGACCTTGTGTTTTATATCACACCCCGTATTTCCTCGCTTCAACTTGTCGTCACTCGATAGTATCATGTTTAACACCTTGATACGTCATTGTCACTTTACCACTATATATTCACGTACATTGTGACACACAATCATTCAATTCATTTCAATTCAATTCTGTTCTATTCCATTCCTTCCTTGTCGTTTTCGCATTTCGATTCCGTTGGAATCATTCCAACCCAATGGAATGCTTTCCTTCGTTCGGAATCGGAAACGATAATACAAGACTCTCGGAATCGGTTCTTGCGTCAAGCTAGTCTCCAGACACACAGATAGACAGCACCAAGGGTTGAGCGACAGAAGCAGAAGCGATCGGTAGTAACAAGCACGACGTCACTCGCGCAAACTACGGATGCGACAGCCCTGTTAACAAACTGAGTGCATATTTTAATCTTTTTTAGATCCAGAATTGTTCTGGAAACTGTGATATACACAGTCGTGTGCAACCTGAGCATTTTCTTATTCAGTTAATTAGTTCTTGACCATTTTCCCCATAAAAATATCACGTGACAAACCATTAAGTCCCTCCACGCTGTTCTTAAAAGTACAGTAAAAAGATTTTATTTTGAATAGTTACACAAACCCCCGTTAACCCTTAATAAAAGTTTTTTCAACTCTATTTGTTTTCGTACCATATTGTTTAGTGCCGTCAGTTTTATTGGAGTTTCGCTTGTGCTTGTGTGCAAGACTTTCTCGACATAAAAATGCGTGCTTTCCCAGGCAATCTGTGTTTCGACGAACTCCGTCACGATGCGTTTACTTGCCATACGCTTGGATCTATTCCAACTCTCTATAGCTGAGCCGCACACTTAATGCAACGGAAACTTGCCATCCCGTACCACACAATCACGACGCCAGCTGTTTCTAAAATCTATCCAACAGGGCTTCAATATAGACACGAACGTTTTCTCTAATTCGTGCAGTGAAACTAGCTAGAAGAGCTTGTTATAATTTTAAGACTGCTCAGTTGTTCATTATTCAACGTTTCAGATAAGATCGTTGTCCTGTGCGGGAATTTAGGAGTTTTTGTGAAAATGCTTCGCTTCTTGTGCATTGCGTTGATTGCATTTGTGGCTGTACGGGGTGAAGATGAAATTGATAATGAAGAATCAAGACCAGATTTGGAAAATTATGAAGGTAGGAATAGAAATCCGTTTGAAAATGAAGGGAAGTATAAGTAGTTCAGGCCTGTACTGATCAGATAGTGCTGATAATAACGTTTAAGACGAAGTCTTTGTTTGCAGACAAAAAGGTTGAGTCAATTTCGAATACCTTTCCGAACCTTTCCGTCAAACGCTTCTTTTCTTTATTGTACACTTTAAACAACTGAGTGAGACTGTGCAATTTGTCACGTGACCTTTCAAAAGGCATGATTGATCCATACTGTTTGTTAAACACATATTTCGTTAAATCCGTACGTCAATAGCAGCAAAAAGTCATCTTTGTGCATGAAAACGCCGCGCGATTGAGGGGGAAAACAATGCATACTGTTATATCGTTATCTTAGCACCATACATAGGCTACTTTTAGAATGGAAACTTGGCTTATATCCAATGTTTGTTTTGTTTAAATGTGCATAAAAAACATTAATATTCCTAATATCCAAGTGTTATTTCACAGAAAATTGCCCCTATTTTCCATATTTCACTCTGTGGTAGATAATTTTGTAAGTTAGTTGAAACAAAGGGAGGGCGCATTACTGTTTTGTTTGGCATTTTGACGAAAGTGTCTATAACACCTTGGAGAAAAATGTCCCACGGCCAGGTATTTTGCACCTATGCCCTCGATCTTTAATTAAAGACTACCCAGCTTACATCAACTTAAAGTACTTTTGTTTTCGGTCCCAGAAGAGGATTTACAAACGCAGACACCTCCTGAAGATGACTCCGAAAGCGAAGCACCAAGTGTAGTTCAACCCGAAGACGCAGAGGAAGAAAGGCCAGAAGAATTTGATCAAAACACGGATCGTCAAGAAGAGGCCACTACCGAGCAAGAAGAGATAAAAGCCGATGTCGCTGACGATGATATTAACAACATAATGCTTCAGCCTGATAGAGTTCCAACTGTAACATTAAAATCCGGGAGAGAAAGTAAGTACAATACTTTGCTTAAATTTGATCAAAACTTACAAAGCCATAAGAGATTGTTGCTCACATGTACCAGTGCCCATGCTTGGTCTTG
This sequence comes from Phallusia fumigata, assembly GCA_008931825.1. Classification (NCBI taxonomy): domain Eukaryota; kingdom Metazoa; phylum Chordata; class Ascidiacea; order Phlebobranchia; family Ascidiidae; genus Phallusia; species Phallusia fumigata. The sequence continues at coordinate 15,667 of QXVZ01024733.1, read as the reverse complement.
GAACTTACCGTCTTGGAAGATCTGTTTACAAAATTACAAAAGAAGCATTGGAAATCGGTTACCGGTTAGTTTTTTGTTGTGCAAACTTTTTGTTGCTTACTAACATTACGTCAAATAATGATTTGCATTGGAGCTTTTTAAAATACGCTGGAATCTGTTTAAAGCGTACATGCTGCAGAGCCATTCTAAGCAAATAAAACGTTATTTTATGTGCGATTTAGATTGTTATGCAAAACAAGTTTCACGGGATGGGCCTTACAAAAAAAAGAGTTTGTGACGTTTTTTAACCAGATTAATTGACACTGCAAAAACGTACGAAGCGGGCAGAGGTGAAAAATCAGAGACAGCTATTGGAAAAGCAATCGCAAATAGCGGAGTTCCAAGAGAGGAAATATTCATCATCACAAAAATCATGCCCAAGTATAACGAATGATACAAAAAAAATTTTAATGCACCAAATTTAGATAAAATTGGTTTCAAAACACAAAATCAAAAATACAAATATATGGTAAAATGACCTTCAATGGTTTTAAAGTGACTTCGCCATGTCCAAGTTGCGCAAGGCTGTTCAAGACTCATTGACGAAGCTACGTACAGACTACATTGATTTACTTTTGATTCACTACCCAGATTGTGGTGAAGATCCCGGGTGCAGAGCAACAGGTGCGTTTTCTACTTTTCCTTGATACAGTATAACCTTACGCACTGAATACCTAAAAAGTATTGGGCGTCAAAAATGACAATTGACTGTTACGTCATTCGTTCGGTAAAGTTGACTCTGTTACTAACCAGACCTAGTGTCTCATAGATAGTCAACAGTTGTTGTGAACAAACAGGTACCTGCAACTTGGTTTAGTGTTTAATTTAACAGTAAAAAATCCGGTTTTGGAGATGTAAGAAGAGAGATTTTTATCCAGATCAAGTGAAGATCCAAACGCGTCTTGTTAAGAAAAACTTATTCGTATCCCCAATTTCAACCGGATAAGTAGAAAATCTGGATTATCCGACTTCGGATTACCTTATAGGTTTACTACAAATGTATGACGAAATATACAAAGAAAAGTTTTTGTAGTTTGAATTTAAATTCATGTCTTGACGCTGTGTAGGCCCTGGGTAATACTTAAATTTCAATGTCGTAATGATTGGTAAATGTAAAAGCCTTGATCGTGATACTCATGTAAATTTCCTATTTTATTTTCTACAGCGTCTTATCTCGAGGTATGGAAAAATATGCTTCAACTTGTGGAAGAAGGAATTGTAAAGGATTTGGGAATTAGCAATTTCTTCACAGAAGAAGTCGAAAAACTTTGGGTCGAGGGCGGCCAACGGATTTCACTCATGCAAAACTGGCTCGACCCGTATTTCCAAGACTCGAAAACCAGAGTCATAACAACTAGAACAGGAATACAGTTTCAAGCCTACAGCGTACTGGGTAACAGTCCTGTTTATATTTCGTTTCGTTTTCGAAAAGTCGTTTGACAGTCTTTTTTGTAATTGTTACACACGTTTTAAATTTAAAATCGTATTGCTTTCTTGTATCCNGGCGGCCAACGGATTTCACTCATGCAAAACTGGCTCGACCCGTATTTCCAAGACTCGAAAACCAGAGTCATAACAACTCGAACAGGAATCCAGTTTCAAGCCTACAGCGTACTGGGTAACAGCCCTGTTTATATTTCGATTCGTTTTCGAAAAGTCGTTTGGCAGTCTTTTTTGTAATTTTTACACACGTTTTGAATTTAAAATCGTATTGCTTTCTTGTATCCAGGTGCTGGGTGGCTAGATGACGGAATGCGCAAAAATCCAATTTTAAATGACAAAACGATCAAAGAAATTGCGTCCAAATACCAAGCCACACCTGCACAGGTTGTGTTAAAATGGGCGATGACCCGCAACATAGCTGTTATACCTGGCACTTCCAACTCGACACGGCTGTTTACGAACTTTAACAGGTAACAAAACTTGGCTAGAATTGTCTGGATCGGCAACGTTGGAACGCAGCGTGCCAGTTTACAAATTATGTCAAAATCCTAATGGATTAGCGTGCCATGGTAATGGCATCACTCTGAAGCTCGTTGCTACAGTTACACTGCGCTTAATATTAAAAATCAAGGAGGTCGCTTTTTGGTTTAAAAAATGTATTAGAACTCGTAAATAAGTTAACGTGACATGAATAATCTCCAGGGTTGCCGACCCATATTTTACCGCCCCTAATACGTATTTTTTAATACTTACTTCCCTTAACAGAGTATTCATTTGATCAANGTAAATAAGTTAACGTGACATGAATAATCTCCAGGGTTGCCGACCCATATTTTACCGCCCCTAATACGTATTTTTTAATACTTACTTCCCTTAACAGAGTATTCATTTGATCAAGTTTTTTTAAAATATAGTTTCATGATACGGTCTGTAATACCCCAAGTTTTCCAGTTTTGATATTAATGTAGCACTTTGTTATTGATACAATATTTTTTGGACAACTTTCCTGCATACTCAATTGCGACAGTTATAAACTGGAAATTGACGAGGAAGATTTGAAGCGGATAGACGGACTTGACGGTAAAATCCAACCTCTAATTGATTATGGAAGCAGCAAACAAGTATCTGGAGGGGGAATATTCAGTTTAGTGGCAAACATTGCAAGCAAAGTCAAAAGCTTTCTTGGCGTTGGATCGGCTGGTGGGGAACTGTAATTCTTTCCATTGTAACGTGCCTTCGTAATTTTAGTCATTGCCAACACGAATAAAATTGCAAAATAGTGTAACTTTATCATCGCTCAGAGAAGTTTTGTCACTGTATTTGTAACATGCATTTGCTTTTTGTCGAAATTTGCAATAAAATTGTGTGGGATATTATACTGGTATAGGAACTGTAGTTGGGTGACTTTCATTTAACTCCTCCTACCACTGATCCCCAAAGAGCAAAGACATCATGTTTAGATTTAAATACTCGACAAAATGAAAAAACAGGAGAACATGATTCTCGGAGCAAGTTTGCTGTCCTTGTCTCCTCTAATCAATAGGTGGCGCATAGCTGCTTTTCTATAACTTTGCGCTGGGTTACCTCTGCAGACTTACCATATGATTTTTGCTAGGTACTTCGGAGACTTGGTATTTTTGCAGTTTTATTTTCGAAGTATAGTTGTCATGGGGGCCCCAGATTAAAATACAAACAAATGCCAGTGAAACAATTTAGATAAAAATGATAAGCATGCAGGGAAAAAGTGTCGCCATTTTTGGGACTTATCGTACAGTTGTGGATTTTTCTAAAATAAATAATGGCAGTGTGACTATGAAGTAATACGCTTGTGGCGTAATAAAACAGAATAAATATGTGACGTTTCTACGATATTACAGTCCAAAGTACCGATAAATAAATTTTTTACAATTCGTACGTACGTGAGTCGTGTTCTGGCCCGCGTGCTGTTAGCTGCACGCCTCTGGTGTAGGCTGTGTAGAAAACCGTTATAGTTTGTTTTTAAAATGCATTTCCTCTGCAACCTAGCCCTGGACCTGTACAAAAAGGTATCCAATAAAAACTTGTATCTCAATTTCAGTGCGTTTAGATTTGCTTTGGGTGTAACGTATCTTCCTATAAACGAGGATGTTGATACGGACGGACAAGGAAGTATGTTACGACATTAGGCCGTTATTCTACTGAGCAGCTTAATGTGCCTTTTGGATGTTAGATGTCTTTGTTACAAAGGAACAGGATGAAATGCTTATTTTTCCTTTCTAGTTTGACAATATCATCAGTGAAAACAAATTTTACTCTTTCTGTTGTGTCTTCTGTTGTAGCAATTTAGTTTAGTGGTAGTTAATTGTTGGAGATGAAATTAGTTGCATTAATTTTTAGCCTAACTGTCCTTTTGTTTGGATTTTCGCGAGGTGCAACCAACTCGTCAAGTGGGTGTTTTACAATAATTTTGAATTCTAATTCACACCTGTTTTACGTTTTTGTTTGCCTTCTCAGTTTGCAAGCCTAACGTCAACTTCCAATGCGTGGACAAAAGTCATTGTCTGAGTATTTTACAGTTTTGCAACGGTATTAACGAATGCACGTAAGTCTTTTCAGTAATTGAGAGAATAAGAATTTGTGGTAATGATTGTTTTGTACCAGTGATAAAAGCGACGAGGTGGTGTACAATGCAACAATCCATGCTAAAATGCCGGGAAGGTCTTGTGCGAGAAAGACTGTCAACAATACAAACAAAGACTGTTACATAACCAAGCCACATGTTTGCAATGATGAAATCGATTGCTTTTTCGGTAATAAACTATATGTTCACAATAGGTATTTTTTGTAAAAGTGTCACTGTTTCAAACTTTTGTGTTGGTCTATTTACAAAAAAACGTTTTGAGGTAATTTGAGACTTTGCGAAAGTGGCAAAATTCATACAAAATTTGGATGGCAGTGGAAGCAATCGAACAGTTAATGGTTTTCGGAACCCAAAGAGCTTTGACAGGTTTTCATGCTACACCACAACAATAGAAACTTTATTAACATGGAGGTGTATTGTTTGAAGTGTTAAAGTTATAATAGCTTTTAAAAATCCCTACGAAGCTTTCAATGTGTCTGCTCCGTCACTTATCACTAGACCTAGTGGCTGAAGGTTCAGACTAAAATAAGTTTTTTCTATCTCAACGCAGGCGCCGATGAATGTGGTTGTACAAACGCGTTTCACTGTGACCCGGTCGCTGGCCGATCCAAGGTTTGTCGGCTTCGAGTCCAGTTCTGCAATTTACAGCCCAACTGTCCCTTATCTGGATCAGACGAATACAAATATGGGTAAGGCAATAAGCTACGCTTTATGGTAAAGTTTGTTTAGGTTTACAAAACTGATAGATATTTGCGACAATTTTATCAGCTTGGAAGATAATGCTGGGACCCAAGTAAGTAAATTTTTCAATGTGAACATAAACTTGACGCTTGGCGAGTTTCTGCAGTGGTGAATGTCTGAAAAAATAACGGCGCTAATACAGCGTAGGGTCTACCACACTATAGCGTGAGATCCAACTCCAGCTAGCACTACAACCCTAACCTTAAAAGCAACATTCGAAAACCCTCAATTAATGTTACACATTTGATGCCGAGGATCTGAATGAAAATAGTAGCTCAGGTGCGGATTTTGGTCACGCTGTCACGCTATAGTAGGAGAAATATGTCGGTACTATAGCACCAAAAAACTACCAAAAACTGTTTCATATCATAAGTTCTCTGAAACAATACATCTGTTTTTTTAAAATAAAATTGCATAATGGCACCAAAAAATGTATATCACACAATTTCACGAAATTTATGTAATTTGTGCCAACGTCTTGTTCCACTTTCCGTTACCAGAACTGGAAAACCGGGTTTGCAGTGTGCCGTCACAAAAACCCATGTCACCAATCATTGTATGCTGCCCCAAGTTCACGTTTGTGATGGAATAAGCGACTGTGACGAAGGAACTGACGAATGCTTTTGCAACTCAACTGGCAATGGATACATATCAACTGGTGAGAAACCGAACAGATCAACAGTATAGCATCCACCCTGTTGAACCCCATCAGAAATGTGTATTGCTTATTCTAATAATATTGCATTACACACCAAGGGCCAGAATTGGGCCTTTGTGACCACGGGACATAGCATAGTAACAATATTGAAGTTATATCATAATCGTACACTTTCTGTGAGCTACAAGAATGGAAACTGTATTTCGACTGTGCCGACCTTTTAAACCTAATTGATCCGAGCATAAAAACATGTTTTTGTGCCCCATTTACAAAAAACATATACATTCCACCGCAGAAAAAACTGTTTTGTTGCAGGCTTTTTAAGTAAAAAATGCTTTCGATGTTTGGATTCGTCCCTGATCGTCAGCCAGAAACGGGTTTGTGACAAAAAGTTCCATTGCAGTGATTTATCTGATGAATGTCTTTGTTTGAAGAACCGACCCGCAATATGCAACCAAGTTTGCAAATGTAAGTTTTGATGCGATTAAGGTTGCAGTTTTAAGATAACTAACAAAAAACATGGTAAAAAAGGTTTTCACCCATTTCTGTTTCTCCGTATACTGCAGTTACATTAGGTTAAGAGGTTTTCATTTTTTGAACCATTTCTGCATAAGACAAGAACTGCAACGTTTAACGTGACAGTAGTAAGCAACATTTCTATTTAGATGGCCAAAACTGCGGAAATTGCACAGTAGGGCAAGTGATGTGTTCACGAACAGGAAACCAAACCTTGAAATGCATAAACCGAACACAAGTTTGCAATCAGAAGTACGATTGCCCCAATAAAGAGGACGAGTCAAATTGCGCAACAAATCACAAACAAACCTTCTCATGTGCTGATGGAAAACAGTTTGTTGCCAAGTACATGCACTGTGACAGTAAGTACAAAATTAAGCAGTTTAAAAAGTTTAAAGAGCCTTTTTCGTCTACCAATGGACGAAAGTGTGTCTACCAATAGGCTTTGACATGTTTTTTTTCGAAATTGCAGAATTTGTTCGACTTGTCGTAGTTCTACGATTACAGCCGCTGCAGATAACGATTATCTAACGTGTTTGTGTTTGATTTTTTGTAATTTTGTAAAAAATTCTGCATCTCACAAAACAAGATATGAGTATTTTTGTGACGTCACAATGCGTGTGTATTGACCTACACCAGCTTCCTTTAAAAAATGTGTTAGTGGTTTTCAGCAGGTGACTTATCCATTGAACAAGTTGTGAGTTGCACACCCCTGCTATAGACTGAAACCGGAGCGGATTTTTGAATATAATACCATCGAGCAGTAAAAATTTACACTTCATTGTTGTAACTGGGCTTGCCGGGCACCGGAAAAAAGGGATTGCCCAAAATAAGGGTAAAAAAACAAATGCATTTTTAATCTAGTTTCAAAAACGTTTTTCAAGATTACACAGATTGTGCGGACGGATCTGACGAAGTAAACTGCACTTCTATGTACAAATGTCGGCGACCCGGCAATAGCGCGGAACGACCCGGAGGTATAAATTTCATTTCGTTACACGTTTTCAAAAAAGCCAAACATTTGATACGTTTCAGCATACCTCTTCTCAAGACCGGGTTATGCGACAAAATGTGATAACTACATCGAATGCAATGACCTAGACGACGAATGCAACAAAACGGTTTGCCCGAATTCAAGTCTGTCCTCTTGTAGTTATGTTCAGTACAACAAGGGGTTTGTGTAAGTTTTGTTGCAGACAAAACACGTTTATTACAGATTGTAAAAGTGCTAATCGTTAAGTCGAACAAAACTGACTTGATGTACTGCACCACCCCTGTAACCGGTTGCAGACTACAGTTCCTATTTTTTCTACGAAATTTTGGGACCGTAGGATGTTACGGGTAGCGTTAATTACGACAAAAAAACTTGTGTACACTGTAAGCTCAACTAATCTTATGCCAATGTTTCCCTACACATGGGTTGCCTGTTTTAGAAAATAACATAAGGTTATAGATTTTGGGGTATATAGTTTCGCATTTATTATTAATCTCTTTGTTGCATACTAATAATTAGGAAAATAAACAACATTCATAATTTTTTTGTAACGTTTTTGAGCCCGAGTTCCCCCAGTGATTTACTGGCATTAACTGTTGCTGTGTTTATGAGGACTTTCTCAACTTATCTTGTTTTCTTGTAAGAAAAATGGCAGTTTTAAAACTTTACTACGTGTCGTATACTTAGACATCGCCAGATCTAAAGCAGAACTATGCCCCACACGCCCACACCCCGTTTGTTTACGTCACGATCAGCAAGCGTTTTCTCCTTTAGAAACTAAAAATGTATTTAAGCACACATATGGGTTTCGACATTTGCAAAATAGATTGTCAAAATATTTGAGTCGCCATAAAAAGGTTGGGAAGCCCTGCCTTATGTGACTGCTTTGCCTTTCAGCTGCCCAAACTCCGGGTCTGGGCTGCTAGGAAAGGAAGTATGTGATGGATTTCCAACATGCAACAGCACAGCCCCACACCTTTCTGCCGACGAGTACAACTGCACTAATAGGTAGGCTTTTTTGTCAAAAGATATCTAAGTAACTTTAAACAGCAAAAATGATTGCCACAACATTAACATAAAATGTGTTCAACTTATAATGCAGATGTTTAAACATTTTTTTGTCATCGCTGATATAACGGTATTTTTTAAATGTTTACATTTTAGTCCGGTGTTCGGTCGTTTTTTCTAATGTCGTTAATAAGTGTACCTAAAATAAGTACTTTGTGCAAAAATACCACGCGGCACAGAATAAAAATATCACATTTTTGTCAGATTTTACTGTGCTGACCAAGGAAAGTCGGGATTACCAATTCACATACCATTGACATCGAGATGCGATCAAATTACCGACTGCAATGATGTTAGCGATGAGATTGGTTGTAACCTAACTACTCATTTCTACTGCTCGGCTGGATCACCGAAATATGTACCGAGACAAAAGGTTTAACGTTTTCATTAGTTTTAGGTTTGAATTGTTTACACTTGGCCATAATTGTGAACAGATGCGCCATGGCCAGGACACTTCAATGTAAGTGATAATTCGGAGCCTAATTTGAGTTTTCGCTAAAAAAATAAGTTAATATACTACCGCCCCAATTGAATCTTATGTTAATGACAAAAGACACCAATATAATCAAATGAAACATTAACAGATCAAACACTGCTACTTGCTAAAACTGATTAAAAGTTTGGGTTAACATTTTTGATTGGGTACGGCACTGGGTATTTAATTGGTTCAAATGTGATTGTGTTTTGTTCAGGTCTGTAACGGAATTCAAGAATGCAAAGGCGGTGAAGACGAATGTCAGAGTTGTTCCACGAGTCCTTTCTCCTCCGACAAGTTTTTGATAAGCTCGTACGTACTTCAGGTCGTTGTGTGGCTTTTTGGTAAGTCGTTGTTTTCTCAACATGCAGGTCTAACAAGCACATATCATATTTAATACGAAAGCTGGACCTTTATACAACTATATCTCATTTGGGATCCCCGAAACATACCGCCTTGTAATTACGGTGTAGCTGCGCGCGATCAACCTCGATCCACCAATTGTAACTTTGCGTCTCATAACTTTTTAACGTTGCGCAGCTATTTTTGCCAAGTCGCTATGTTTTCTTTTAGCTAGCGAAATAAACCCAACTCATCTGTTTCTACCGTGCTGTTAAGCACAATTTTCTAGTTGTCAATTCTGCTGCCCAAACAAGGTCAACGTGACATTCTGAATAAGATTCGAGATGTATAACATAAAGATTTTACTTGCCATAATGACTGGGCCTTGCATGGCCCTGTGCCATTTTGTCAAATTGTTTAACATTGCAAACATAATTTTTATGCGTCAAAAAAATATAAGTAATGATATAATATTTCAATTGTTTAGAACTACTGTAAAGTAAATATTATTTACAGTTTTTTTACGTTGTCCCACAAGTGCAACCAAACAAATTTTATTTAGACGTTTTTTTNGAAGTATGTGATGGATTTCCAACATGCAACAGTACAGCCCCACACCTTTCTGCCGACGAGTACAACTGCACTAATAGGTAGGGTTTTTTTGTCAAAAGATAACTAAGTAACTTTACACAGCAAAATGATTGCTACAACATTAACATGAAATGTATGCAACTTATTATGCAGATGTTTCAACATTTTTTTGTCATCGTTGATATAACGCTATTTTTTAAATGTTTACATTTTAGTCCGGTGTTCGGTCGTTTTTTCTAAATGTCATTAAGTGTACCTAAAATAAGTACTTTGTGCAAAAATACCACGCGGCACAGAATAAAAATATCACATTTTTGTCAGATTTTACTGTGCTGACCAAGGAAAGTCGGGATTACCAATTCACATACCCTTGACATCGAGATGCGATCAAATTACCGACTGCAATGATGTTAGCGATGAGATTGGTTGTAACCTAACTACTCACTTCTACTGCACGGCTGGATCACCGAAATATGTACCGAGACAAAAGGTTACTGTTTTTAAGTTTTAGGTTTGAACACATGGCCATGATTATAACCAAATGCGCCATGGCCGTTTCCTAATTAGAGTTTTCGCTAAAAAAAATCAGTTTATACTACCGCCCCAATTAAATCTTATGTTAAAACAACAAAAGACACCATTAAAATCAAATGAAACATTAACAGATCAAACACGGCCACTCGCCAAAACTGATTAAAAGTTTGGGTTAATATTTTTGATTGGGTACGTCACTGGGTATTTAATTGGTTCAAATGTGATTGTTTTTTGCTCAGGTCTGTAACGGAATTCAAGAATGCAAAGGCGGTGAAGACGAATGTCAGAGTTGTTCCACGAGTCCTTTCTCCTCCGACAAGTTTTTGATAAGCTCGTACGTACTTCAGGTCATTGTGTGGCTTTTTGGTAAGTCGTTGTTTTCTCAACATGCAGGTTTAACAATCACATATTATATTTAATACGAAAGTTGGACCTTTATACAACTATATCTCACTCTCTGGTGAGCCCCGAAGCATACCGCCTTGTAATTATACGGTGTAGTTGCAAACGTTCAGCCTCGATCCACCAACTGTAACTTTGCGCCCCATACCTTTTAGATTTTACTTGCTATTTAATGACTGGGCCTTGCACGTCCCTGTGCGATTTTGTCAAATGGTTTGAATTGCAAACATAGTTTTTTTGCGTCAACGAAAAATATAAGTAGTGATATATTTTTAATTGTTTAGAACCATTGTAGAGTAGATATTATTTTCAGTTTTTTTACGTTGACCCACAAGTGCAACCAAACAAATTTTATTTAGACGTTTTTTTAGCGCAACATATATCCAAACGTGGTGCCCAAGCTCTTCAGGGAATTGTTTTTGTTTAGGTTTATGCGCATTTATCGGCAATCTGGGTGTTATCATACACAACTCAATTGAGATGTGCCGTTCATCAGCCATTAGATCGTCTGTTGGATTCGTCAACAGGATTCTTGTGCTCAATCTCGCTATAGCCGATTTTCTTCTTGGGGTGAGACATTAACGCAGTGTTTGTAGAATTTAACTCATAATTACTCACACAACTACATACCAACCCAACGGTGGGCGTTGTTTTGCCTTTAGGCAAAAGAAAAAATGTAACAAACTGTTCCCGTTTTAGCGTAAATTTTATTCACAACGATAAAAAAGCTCAACAAAAACGGTGACCTTGTGTTCCAGATCTACTTGTTAGGTTTGGGTATTGTCAACAGCGTTTTCGCAAATATTTACTGTCGGAGGGATGTACAATGGAGAGGAAGTGCTGAATGTGCGATACTCGGCTGTCTAGCTGTCGTTAGCATCGAAGCTTCTGTTTTCACCCTAATGATCATGGCCAGTTTTAGGTTGTTTGTTGTTTACAGGTAAAGCTCGTACTGATATTAGAAAATGCATGTAGGGACCTAATGGTGTCGAAAGCAAATGACTTGCAACAGTCACTTACTATTTACTATTTTGGTTGTACCACGCGGAAGGGTGGTATCACTTAGAAACGTAATCTCCTCTGCACGTATAATTAGCAAGCAAATTAGGTACATATATTAATATTTTAACTTTGTTTTTATTGTAGACCATTCCACGCTGGAAAGAAACCGTGGATCATTGGTATCATTACTTTTGTGGCATGGATATTTGCTTTAATCCTTGCTTTTGTTCCTCTCACAAATTCTCGACGGGATTATTTTGTTTCCGGTTTATGGTGAGCGTTGCAAAATGTGTGCAGTATTTTACCAGACTTGTAGTTGGGCTCAACCATCGCACATTAGGTACAGAAACAACAAGTTTTTGGCGTCGCCAAACCGAACCTTTGTGGAGAACTTCGTAACGGCGCTACGTACTTTCCAGGATCAAACCACTAAAAACTTCACCACCGGACAACAAAGGTTTGTTCAGTATATCACTGGTGCTTTTCCGTAAACCTACTCGGTCTAATATGCCCCTTTACAGCACCCTCACATGGGCGAGCATCACAGCAGCAGTCGAAAAGGTTTATCCGGGTCTTCTCCCTCGCATTTACTTTGGTTATTACTCGGCGCACGGTGTCTGTCTCCCCCGTCTCTTTCCTAATCCCGCACTCGACCGAGCGTGGGGATATTCGCTCATGATAATTATCATCAATTTCTGCTCATTTATCTACATGGTGGCAGCCTACATTGCCATCTACAAGTATGGTTCAATTATTATTGCAAATATGTGTCTTTGCAACAGCGTTGCTTTATGATCAGGAAAACACAGAGGCGAGCAAAGAAAGCCGGCCGAGCGGAAGGTTCGCCTGCTCTACAACGCAAGATAACTCGGATTGTAGTCGCCAACTTTTGCTGCTGGATTCCTATCTGCATTATGGCATTTCTTAGCGTTGGGGGTGAGTAAAATCTTCATGTTGTTTATTGACCCACGACGTGTTTAGAAAATGAAAATGCGTTTGCAGGGGTCAAAATATCCAAGGAGGCTTATGCGTATGCGGCCATCTTCCTTTTGCCTATCAACAGCGCAACCAACCCGTTCTTGTACTCCGACCTGCCAGAAACTATTTGGAAGAAGATGTTGCCTATTCGCAACACAGTAACGACTTGGACAACTGAGGGGAATGCCAAAACTGAACGGTCAATGTCTGTATCAGGTATAAGAATTACAAACCAGCGCTGAAAATTGAAGAGTACTGGCTGTTGATTTTCGTCAGATCGTTTCATTACAGCACCATTTTTAAACTATGACTTCCGGTTGGTAGCACTGCAAACACGCAGTATTGACACTTGGCGTTAATTGGCACAAATCTGCGCCATGACAGAAGTTATGTAATATTCGTTGGTATACGGGGACCCATACGTTTATGCTTGGAAATTAGGGATCCTTCGTAATGTAGTTATTGATTGCATAACCATTCATAAAATGACACATGTCGTTTAAGAGTTCGTAGTGTGTGTACAATGGGAATTTGGACAACACAATATTTTCTGCGAATTTGGCGACAACATTGATATGCAGCTTAAACCGTAAAACGCCATTAAACTGACGATTAAGTTCGCGAACTTTGTGTTTTTATAGCAGCTGCTACCAGCGGTACGAGATTGTGATTGGTGGAGACGAATGAAAGAAATTGCCGAGCATTTGTTTCCAACGAAGTTTACCAACATTCCCAGCGTGTTTCCAAAAAAGGCGAATTTTGTTGTGTTATTGAACGCGTTGCAAAAAAATGCAAGTAAAATGTTTCTGGAGTAAGCGTTTCTTTCCCATTTTGCTGCATTACTTTTTGTATGTTTTTGTCATTTACCCCAGACGAATTCCTATCAGTTTCAGAAAAAATGTAAATATGCCGCAGGGTTTTGATTAAAAAATACATTTGGCGTCTTTGTCATCGTTTTGTCACAAGTTTACAAGTTTGATTAGTACTTTAGTATGCCCTTAGGTTGGAGCACAATACTGCAAGGTGGTTTTGGTCGACGAAAACATTTAAAAATTTCTACCCACAGGAAATAAACTGTAAAGGAAATAAACTCAGGTACACAATTCACGGTTTTAAATCGTCTTAATAAGAAGATAAAAGCCAACACTTGTGTGTAAAATATTTTCGTTTCATGATGATGACAACAGCGTTCGTCGAAACGTAGAAAATGTTTTACACACAATTAAGTTCTGGCTTGTATCTTCTAATTGAAACTCAGCTAGCATTAAAACGTTTTTGCCATCCTGAGTTTGCCCAGCTACCGGGACTTTAGGCACAACAAATATTTGTAAAATGTCACTGTGGTATACAACAGACCTCTCGATGCATTGCGCTTTCGTTTGTTCCAGTTTTATTCTCCGTGGGCAAAGCGAATTCCGCGACGAACTATCTATCTCATTTAAGTATTGTTGAAAATTTCAATTTGGGAAGTTTGTGACTTTATTTGGCCAGCCCAATGGATTTCACCAGGGTAGGAGTTATGACATTTGAGTTGTTTATTAATGGAACCAATACGGGATTAGAACCTACACAGCCCAATGGCGATGTGGTCGCGTTGGGATCGTCTCGGTGGCATTTCTACCATACTTCCCCACCGAGGTTAAATTAAAACAAAATTACATATAAAGGTGCCTAAAATTAAAAACATGAACAAGTAAAAGAAATAAGAACAGGGTGTGTCAGGGGTGTAAAAGCACCGAGCGTCAAAGCATTTTACACAACCCAGTAAGAAGGTAAAGAAGGGTAAATTTTTTGACATGATTGCTTCCGTTACAACCAGAACCATTTTTTGCCCAACGAAGGAAGAAACAAGTTTGAATATTTAAAGTGATATAATCTTTTATTTTATGTAACTATTATGATAACAATCCTAATATATTAATGTGTAACCTATTGCAATGAAAAACAGAATTGCAATGAAATCGAATACACTTACACCTCACGTTTTACCGTTAGGCAGCGCTCGGGGGTTGTATATCTGACCCCTGTTATAGTTTTAATACCGATTGCTTAATAGGTGATTTCATTTATACGATCAACCGATTAATACACAAATTAATACTTTTCAATCAGCATCTTGGGCAAACATATTACGTCCAGGTTTCGCCTAATACTCTTTAATGCAGCTAAAAGCAATCACACTTCATTTTAAATCTTCTAGTGATTGGCATATCGATTGTGCTTTCTGGTATGCATGAAAACCACTGATTTTGACAAAACGTTCAAAGAATTTAGTGATAGATTTGTCGTTGGCTTATTTATCAGGTTGATAGAAACATTTAATTTCAAAAGTTTGTTTGTTTCGTTAATGTACTATTGGTTAATGTACTACAAATACAGTTACAAATCGTGTTGCGATTTGCGAGGCACTTATTAGACCCATATTAGATAAACTAGAAGCTGAGCGGTTTCAGGACAAGTTGTCCTAAAAATTAAAATCTAACATGTTCAATGTAGGCCTAATAACAAAAGCATATTTTTAGTATTTCAACTTTTCAACGTGTTGGTATTTTCAACATTTCTCTTTGACACGAATTTTAATTCCGAGAATGCGAAAATGAGAATAACTGTTACAAAATATAACAGAAATGGTAAATACCATCGCAGACCAAGAATTTGAGTGTTTAGAAGTATAGATACCTAGGAGGAAATACGTAGACATAAAGAAGGAGTTCAAGACTAGAGTTTAGGCCATGGAAATTCAATCTGAGGGCGACGTGATTCCAGGCAGTTTCTGTGCGAGCTTCTCGACCTTTTATTGAACTTGAACCGACATAGGTTGCGGTCTGCTGGACCGGTGTCTTCAAACACCGATCGACCGTGGCACATATCAGCACACTCACTCACACACAAACAGGCGCAGCACGCTTCAGGCAACAAAAAACCCTGAAACAAATTGAAAATTTTTAACCTAGAGCGTAGGACATCGCTTGTGTGAGCCCTCGCGAACTATAAGCTCATAATAAGAGCAGGCATAGCAAGTCAGCTAACGGTGGAAGTGTAGTTCGGTAGCTCATGGCGGTTGTGTGCAGAGCGGATAACACTGACAGCTAATGAATCACTTTTTCCTTTAATCAACACGGTGAATAAGATTCTTAACAGTGGCAAATTGGGTTTACATGACAGGCTATGGGACTAGATGACAGAAGTTTGTGCGAGAAAAGGTTGAACGGTGTCAGAGCAATTTAAACGTATAATATTAATGACGTTTTGACAGCTGTTTGA
>QXVZ01024732.1:0-14622 GCA_008931825.1 Phallusia fumigata | reverse complement strand
GGAAGTTATGGTGATTTGGCAATTGCACCAACGCATGCCTATCCAAAAAATTACACAAGCATATGTCTGTGCAGAACGTTTCCCAGACGGTGTCCAGGGGGGAAAGTTGCCATCTGGTATTTTTATCGGAAAGTTACGCTCTTCTGCCAATTACAATTACTTCCAGCGGTTGGCTTTTAGAAAGAGGAACCACTTTAAAATTGTCCAATCGCGATTTTGAAATATTGGACAACACATTTGTATTCTTTGCATTGAAATGTCGAAATCGTTTCTTATCTTGAAATATTAAAAGATTTTCTTATATGTTTAAACACCTTTTCTTACTTGCTTTTGCCACTGCTGCAACTCCCAGCATTGCTTGTCTCGGTCACCCAAGCTACAGCAAACATGAACAGCAAGGCCTTTGTTGACTTTTTCTGTATTCGACGAAAAACCATTGCTAGCGTGAAAGAGTGTCTGCCAAGATATTAATACCTTCTGAAAAACGTTAAAATGGGTAACTGTGTCTAACATTTTTGGGCGAGTAGCGGTCTGCATTAATATCAACTTTCATACGGCAGCTGTATGCTACATTTTGTTTGTAGTTGTTGGTTAGACTGTAATTAGAGTAACCTCTTACAATTCACTATTTTGTAGCAATGTCGTCTAAAGTCCTTGACTAAAAAATCAACTGCATAGAACTTACAAATGCAGGCCGTTGCATAAACAACTTGGCTAACAAAACGGTTATAAGCGTTTGCGTTGGTCGTTCTCTAACCGCAATCTCCTATTTGGCCAACGCGCACCGTAACACGTTAATATTTAACTCTCTTCTTGTTTTCTGGGCCCACGCGGAGCCCTGTTAACACTTTTTTTGCAACTGACAAAATTTTGATGCTCTCTGCAGATTAAAGAAACGATTGATTTACTCATTGCAATCTTAAGGTTGTTGGTTTAAACCCCGTTTAGATCTCTTATAAGATGTCTTGGGGCATTTTTTAACAGCAGTCAATTCCAATTATATTGCGCCAAATTAAAGTGTACACCTTTACAATTTGACAACCGTACTGGTAAAATGCCAGTTGTACTGAAAATTAGCTAACTTTGAGCGGATTTGATGCGAAAATCATAAACATTTGTAAAGAATAAAAACGACGAGCGCAACGATTCGAAACACAAATGACACAGGAAGTTCGCAATATGGCAAAAACAACTCGGCACCTAACCAACAACATAAACTTGTCGCTATCGGTTTAATCCTTAAGCATAAAGTACCAGCTGTATTTTTGCACCTTGCGAGGTACTTTCTCTTGACACCAGTTCTGATTACAAGGGGGCGTATTGTTTGGTCGGGCAAAACGGGGAGTTTTTCCACGTCAGGTGAACTGAAACTAAAGCTGTACTTAGCCGAACTAATACCTGTAAGCGGCAGTCTTGTACAAACTGACTTCCTACCTCAAAGATTCTATTTGAATAAGAACTGATGATGCAATCCATTTGGCGAAATCGATTTTATTAATTGCAAAAGAAAATAAACAGACTAATTTGAACGTGCTGTAAGCTTCAGCTCTATTATGACTCCTACTGTAGTTACGTGATGTTACCCACACCGTAGACTGTCTATAACGTTTTTATAATTGTCTTGGGATGTAATTGAAATTAATCCTAAATAAAAGTTTCTTTTTGTAAACTGCGGTTGTGTAGAAACGTTTCATCGTAGAACCCATTCGGTTTCCACCAACTGCTCAATATGATTTCGTAGTGCTAAAAATCATTGGCGCTTTTTTAAGCCAACAAGTCTGACGCCTAAATGTCCTTTACTTTTGTTGAGCGAACCGTGGGTCATTCGAGTATTAACGCAAATCTGCTTTGAATAAAGTATAAATACCTTGTGGAAAAAGTGCACTACACACGTCATTCTGCAAATAACTTTAGTAGCACGGTTGCTCTTTTTGCATGCGCGAATACTAATTTAAGTAACACTGATTCCTAACTAGCTTTTCGCAGTCGACCATGAAATTATGCTTTCTTCAAACATTATCTGTGTTGGTGCTTAATCAATCTTGGAAGGAGTTGTTTTCAATTTTCGTAAGTTACCGACCTATTTGACTCCTTAATACTTTCACCACTTAGTAATCTGGCTAAAACTAGTTTTTATTACCATAAGCTTCTTTAAAAAGAACCTGACACGTCTGTCACTAAAATATTGCGACTTTTTGAGGAAGTGTTGAAGCGAAACTATTGTTCCATGCTCGAGCGTGCACCGACAGGGCCACCAATGCAAACCACGAAGGAGAAACATTACTTTCCAAATTCGGGATTCCCCGTAACACGCCGACGTGTCTGGCGCTTTTCATCCGATAAATCTTCAGTGTAGTATATTCGAAGTAACAAAACTAAGCAAGTAAAATCAGTAGTCAAGGTGAAAGTGAATGCAAAACGACCTTACTTAGTTAGACTCCTCTATATTATGTGTTTAACAGCATTAATCCACCTATCTTGTATGCATCCACAAAAGTAGTTCTAAACCGATTTTAGGCCCCTCACTATGCTGGCCGAGAAACGCAAGTGTGGAGAGACAGAAAATACACAATGCGGCGAATATACATGTACGTATATACACAAAAATGTGTTGTATGCATACTGTATATAAAAATATATATATATACATATATATCACGGGTATAAACACGCTTTTAATCAGACTCGCTGCAAAACAATTCCCTCTTCACTATACCTTTACTATACCTATTCTTGCCCACTTATTTCTGGTGTTGTAAGCACATCCTACGCATTTCCCAACCAAAAATACTACCGCGTTAGGAATCACTTGTCTACAACCTGGACTTATCCATATGTTCTGACGTTGTCTCGTTTTTGGGTCGAATCCTGCCTGGAATTTTTGCGTTTATAAATAAACTAAAAAGAATAAATCCGGCACAAGGAGCAAACACAATAGTGCTAAAACGCTTTTCTCAATTTCTCCAGCCTTCGTGGTTTTTTGACCTGGCTAGACGGCTGATCGGAAAAACCCGACCCCATTGTTAATATGTTTGTAGCCAAAGCCGTTACGGGAACTTCCCACGAAACAGCCCAACTTAGTACCAGGTTGCTTTGTTTGAGCAAGTTTCGTTATAGACGTGTTGCGCTGTCGCCTTTGATTTCTATTTCTTCCTACTCGAGGTTATCTATTTTTCTATTGCTATTTAAACATTATCCATCTTTTGCCTTGCGTATGGCCGTCTGCTTTGGACCTATTTTCATACAATACTTGTATAGCTTAAAGTGTGTTTCAAACAAGCTTTCTCTTCAGTCAACTTGTTTAGGGGTTTCCAAAAAATGCTTACATTGCTAAACTTGTAGAGGAACGAACGCTACATGACAGTTTAAAACACTATATAAATAGCATTTTACCCATTTCAAACCACATTTAAACAACAGTGCTACAGTTGACTTCAGGAAGCTCGCTCGCCAACCCTCTTTGTGCATCAACAGAACGCCACTGCTTCTACGGATCAACTATAGTGGTCTCAACACCGGTGTTAACGTATGCAACAAGTCATTCGTTTCATTTCTTGGGTCTTTGTTTCAAATCCACATTCAATCTGTCACACTTTTTAACTAACCCAGCGGCCCCAAACCTTTTTTTGCGGTAAGCGTTTGCCGTAACTTACGGATCGAAGGACCTGCTGCATATATGGCAATACCGAAATGAACAGTACACGGTAACCTGTCATTTGCATTTAATTTATGAGGTATATACATCAATCAAGTCAGTCTATTTTGCCTAATTTTTTTCACTGTCAAACCTGTTAAAACTTAACTTAAAGGAAAAACAAATCCAATGAATTGGTCGCGGCAACCCTGAGCCTTGCAAACGGCACCCCCAGTGTGCTGCCGCATCCCGGCTGGGAAACACTGCACTAACCCTGTTGTTGTAAAGAGTCACACTTAGCCACATTCAAAACCTTGTTTTCCTCAAACCAGCAGTCAATTCTGTAGCCATCTCCACCTACACAAACCTTCCTAATAGCTTATGTATTTCTGCAAATAGGTTTTGCCAGTGAGTTGCATCATCGCGACCTACTACATTTGCTCAAAACCTGAAGTTCCCCTTTCAGTTCCGCTCGATAGATCACGCGTCACGTGGGTATTTCCCCGCGCTTTTTCTGCGCAAACTTGTTGGCGAAGCTCGTGAAATTTGATGCCACGCAACTGACGCAAAAGAACTTTAATTACAGTCCAGTGAAGTGCTTAATTGCTTTCTAGGTAAGGTCTGTAATAGTAGATTACAACCTTTAGGTTAATTATGATAATTTTGTTGCGCATACCCAAAACGTGAAGAAGTATTTTATAATTCATATCAGGTTGTTAAAGCGCACACCTTGGAATAAACGTCGTTTCGTATTTGTGCGTAACGTGCTTCTGGATCACAGTACGGTACATTTCGAAACGCAACAATAACATCAAAAGGTACGGCACGGTTCCACGGTACGCCCTTTGTAACTAGGTACGTGGTACACACAACTCAATACGTTTTGTACCACACTGCTATCATTGCTTGTCTCGTGGAATGAACGTTTTGCGTCACTACGCATTTGTGTGTACCATGCTGCACCAACGGTTCTCTCGCCTATTACTATCGATTTTTACTCAATAACAACACGGTTGGCTGCACAATGATGTCCAAAAATTCCGCTTGGGGTGTTTCACCTTACTGTAAAAACTTATCAGTTCGCGATATTGTAAAATTTCTATTTTTTTTAGAAACTCCTCTAGCCAGAGAACGTGCTATACACAAACGCGGGTTTAACTATTTTTCAAGCATACCGTTTTGCACAATGTCTATCAGACGAAAAACAAATAAACATGTTTTGAAATAGTTTATTATGCGTATAGCATATAACCTTGGTGTAAAAAGATAACATAAAAAACTGTTTAAAGTCACTTCTTAACCTTGACCTAGAATGTATGAGGAAGTTTGCCAGACACTGGTCCCCATTTCAGCATGTTTACCAACCTTTCACGCTGTGCTAACGTCCTCGAATCGTGACCAAACAAAGTCGTCGAATCGTGCAATGCTTTTCAAATACCTATCGAAACCCCGCAGCGGAACTAAAGTTTTGCACCCATGACAGCCAGCGCAGCTTGTTTTTTTGCTGAATATGGTTTATTTTCAGTGCGGTTGCAAATTGTAAAGACAGTCATTTGTGCAACAAACACTCGTTCATCAAAAATAAACTTGCTAATACGAATGCAATACTTTCGGTTTAGGCCTGAACGGACCCCCCCCCACATCTGTTGTTTTTGTGGGATGTACAAAACATGGCTTTGATGCGTTGGCTTGTGTTTATGGAACTATTTTCATGTTAATCTTTGTGCATTTCCAATGGCTTCGTGACAACATTTACTTTTGGCAAATCTACTCCCAATACACAAACACAAAAATTGTAAGTTTAGGTTTGTGGCCAGTTTTGGTTTTGCTGTGTCTGCAACGATCGCTGCACCCCAAGCGTCACACTCCCTACACAAAAACAAAAAGATCGAATTTCATTTTGAAACAACAGTCTGAGAGGAACCAAATACTTAATCGCTTCCTCCTTTGCGACCCTTTGCGGTGACATTGTAGATTAACAATACAGCCTATCCCAACTACAAGCCCTTAAGCCCCCGTTTTCCATAACTATTGCTCAGGGCAGATCTTTTGACGTCAATAGGCAGTGTTGCCCATTGTTAGGCTTTGAACCCAGCTCCAGCTTCGAGTCGCTGATTTTGAAAGGGATTATATCAAGTGTTATGTCAATATGTTTGCAGTTTGCAGCATTGTGCTCTGATTTTTGTTGTGGCATAAATTGCTTTCGGCCTGTTAATTTTGCACGCTGTTTTGATGTTGCTGATGGAGAGGTAAACTTGACGTAATGGAAAATCCCAACTTCTTTCCGAACTAAAGTTTGGTTTAAAAAGCCCTTTTGCAACCTTGTGATTGTCCAAAATTACCCCTCAGCGAAAATTGGGCAATGGAAGCAAACATGTTTCCATAGCATTGTTGTGAAAGTGTTTCCGCTGGCCTGACTGCAGTTAAAAGTGAAAAATACCCACAATTTACTTGGATTACCTATAATCCTGCGCCCCCTGTGATCTCTGGTTTTCGGGATTTTCTGGCTAAAAAACCCAAACGTTTTTAGCATAAACATACGATAAACTTTTACATTGTTTTGGCCCAGTGTGTACATGACCGTAAAATTGACAACTACTTTTAGAAAATGCTCAAAAAGAAGTGCATTCTTTTTTTTTGTTTCCGCGTGGTGAGATCAATGGCGCTATAGTTGCGTAAACACTTTATTTTTGACAACTGATAGTCAATACATCTAACCCCTACAGTTCGGATATTTCAAATTTTACGTTATTTTAACAGCGTTGCGATAAAAAAAGCATAGCAAAAGATCAATTGCATTGTTAAAATGCCTGTCAAAGGCAGGAACGGTTTCGTCATGCAGGCTTGATTGCTCCTCGCCTTTTGAAACTCAGAATTTAACTTGTGTGACGCGTTGAAGGAACTGTCCCACCTATACTGTATGCTAATATTCTTGCATGCTAATTTGGTCTTTTGTCCGCAAAGATAGCGCACAACTGCCTTCCTTCAGACCTAAGTATTTGTAGCCGCACTGACCGTTTGTAAATCCGTATAGTATTTAACTTGCAACGCCAGAACAACGTAACACACGTTTTTTTCACGTACCCGGTCTAAAGTTGTTATGCAATGAAGTACAAGACTGCCTTTTAACTGGGGAAATTACCTCGAAATATCCTCAATTTTCAGGACGTGGATAAGTTGTATTGTCTTGCATTCACGTATTTGCATGCAACCTTAACTGTGCTAATTACCAACACTGTGGTTTCTACCAGAATCGTTAAAGCAATGCTTTATTGAATGGCGCTATAAACATGGAAGCACAAATGCAGTGTATAAAACGTTATCAACAAAAACAGTTGGAACTTTTACAGCATGGCAATTTGCGAAAATGTAAATGTTTGGGAAATACAGTGTTAGTGGAGCAGAAATGCTATTTAGAAAAGGGACGAATAAACGCATGCTGCAAAAAAAGCTTTGAACATGTAGAAGAAGCGAATGGATTGTTTTGGCACGCAAATAATTCTAAGGCACCTCAAAAATTTAAAAAGATTTAACAAAAGCACCCACGATGCATACGTATTTGTAATTTACAATGATAACTTGTTCGAATTTAGAGCAGGGACAATCTACGAAAGTCATAAGTTTGTACAAAATAAACAAAAATCATTGCGATTCCTAAACTGAACTTGGGCACTTGAAATAGAATTTTAGAGCGTAAGCATTTTAGGAACTTTTGCAAATTGTGTAATTATAAAACGGTGTAAGTGTTGTACTTTAGCACATGTTATTTGTAGTTCGGTGAATAAGGTTTTCTGTACGGTACACAAAAGTTGTGGTTTGGTCAAAAGGCATATACAGCATTACTGTTAAGAATCCTATGGTACAAAAAAGTTTTTTATTTTATCCCAACGCATGCTTGTATTCGGTTAGCGGTTGCATTTTATGCAGTAGAAAATTTCAACGTCTTTCGCATCAATTTACACCTTTTGTTGGCGTTCCTTTAACGTTACAATAACGTACAACAGCATCAAAACGGGATATGACCCAAGAGTCCTTTAAAGTTACGAAATTATGCGATAAATATTTGTAAAACTCTGGTCTTGGGCTGAAACAATCGAAAATTGTTTTTTGATCAATAATAAAACATTTTGAAGCCCATCCGTCTGCGCGGATTAAAGTGCGACATAAAAATAGAGATGTTGACCAATGATAAGATCATACGTATATGCAGTAGTATGTGTCACGTTGTAAGATAAGAGAATTGGCGAATGAATGCTTTTTAGTTATTGGATTGAAAGACGGTTTTAATACGAAACCTACGGCCAAGTTTGATCATTAAAGTTTCTTATTATTTTTCATTTGAGCGGGCACAATTTCTACAACGAAAATTTGGGAACTTGTACCTTACTCACACCATATTTTGAACAGGGCAACAAATATGATCAAGAACGTATTAGGGGTCCTTTAGAAATGTGCGATTTCATTTCGTGCTGGTCCATAAATTTCTGCGTCACATAACATTGCGCTGGTCGTTTACAAGTCCCGTAGTTAGAAGTCCTAATACCGTTTTAAATTTACATGCGACCCCTATTTCATATTTTTAAATCCACGTCTAAATGCAGTTCATTTGCGGGTGCATAGCTGATGTTAGAAGCGCGGGCATTACAATCTTGCTGGGGTTAGAGTTTGTTCAGTTGTTGATGTGTTTTTGGCATTCAAAGTTTTGATCAAGTGCGAGTAACACAGTATTTTTTTACAAAAATTGAGAACGCATGAATTTAACTGCAAGTGAGTGTAAAAGAAATCCGAAGAAACCTTGAATTTGTTACGCTTTTGATTTGCTTATCTCAAAATGGCGAGGTGGGCAAGGTGTTAATGTTGCATCTTAATGATAAAAACGACACTTGTTCTTAGTTTTGTCGATAAATGTTAACACCTTGCCCACTTTTCCATTTGGAATCGAAAGTTTACGTTTTAAACTTTCGATTTAGCGTTGTTTTACGCTTTAAAAGCTTCCTAACGCGTTTCCGATCACTACCAAAGTGAATCCGTGCGCCGATCGAAATCGTTCGGAAATCCGGAAATCGTCGAAAGCGTTTGTAACGCCACCTAGTGTTTTTGTGGCGAAAAATCACTTATTGCAATTGCCGCAATGCTGGCAAGTGCTTTGAGGCACCTCCATGACAAATTTCACCGGATGAGAGGACTCTACTTTTACGTATGAGTTCATTTGCGGGGTCTTTGATGAGTATCCCTCCTGCTTTACATGAGGCTGCTTAGGCACTGTGACGCAGTCGTCAAAAACTCCTTCCTGGATATCAGGCAACTCGGACATGAAACTTTGTCGTTCTTCTTCGTGGTTCGACCAACAGCCACTATCGTTTCGCTGGCGGTTCGGGCAGGGGTTACAATTAGGATTTGATTCGATGTCGGAATATACGTGGTTTTGTTGGGTTTGTGGTGAATCGTTGGTCAAAGGCGTTTTTGCTGTTGTTTGCTCAATTTTGTCGTCTCTGTTTCCGGGCCCTTGAGAAAGCGGAGGATTTTGTTTTTCCTCATCCGATATAGCCCGATTATGTATCCTGCACTTTTTCACCCTGCAAACTATTATTACGCAACAGATCATCCCAATGATCAAACAAACCAAAACTATCAAGATTTCTGTTTTTATTAATGTGCTTTTTGTTGGCTTCTCTTTGATAACTGGAGGTTTATTTCCAATCCCCATTCGAACCATAGGATTTTCAACCATTGCAGCACCAACCACTGGACCAACTAATTTTGCTGTTGCGGTCTTGCTGGTAGCAGTGATGGTAGTAGTGGAAGACTGTGTGGTTGTGGTTAAAGGTTTGGCTGTTGTCGAGGAGGTCGAGCAGTTTTTATTTTCTTCTGTGGATTTGCAAAATTCAAATTCTGTTTGACTGAGGGAACTAAGTTTTTGTCCTCTGTACTCTGCAGGCGAGTGGCATTCCACATCAAGAGCTGCTTTCCATTTCTCGGTTATTTTTGCGTCCTTCAACATGCTCTGTAGAAAATAGAAACGGTGCAAGTTAAACCAACCAATAACGGGTGATTTTTTTAATTGTGGTAAATCTTCACCTGCGCTGATCGATTATTCTATAAAGTCATCCGAAAATAGCTCAAAAACAACCAGGAATGGAAATTTTAATGCCGTAGTAAGATTTTTCCTACATTTAAACCAAGTATCACAAGGACTTTATACCTTTTTCCGTATGTCAGGCGTACAAAAGGCACCATTTACATGCAACAGAGCGAAGCCCTTAACAACTTACCATGCTTTATTGCGCAATATTCTCTCCAAAACCCATTTTAAAGTCACACACAAACGAGCAGATAAAACGTCAACCCTATGGTGCTCAAAAACACTTTCACTTTGACAACCTCTCGAAATCAGAATACAACAACAACCTTAACCTACCCAGTATGAATACGAGGAGCAATCACAATTCCACAGGTTTCCGTTCACGTAGCTTGCAGCGTCGGGCTCCCTGCCGTGTTTGAGAACACTCCGGAACCAATCGGCGGCCAAGTTTGCCAACTGGTTTTGGCTCAGCTGCACGCTTTCCAGGCCCCTGCAAACACAGATGCTTTAAAAACACTNATTGCAAGTCAGAAAAATTACGTTTTATAGCAGTTTAACCCAACTACACGCCAAGAACTTTGCCGTTTAATTTATGCGCACAAAACATTGCTTTACTTCCTGGGGCTTATCCAAGGTTACAGGGTTTACCCCTACCGTCCCCACTGCACTTACGTGCTTTCCCTACCACCAGAGCGTATAAAAGGGGGTTTCAGTAGGTACATTGTTCCTGGGGCCAAGAACTACGAAGGTGCGTTAAAATTCAACTCGTTTTTTCTCGTTGCGTTAAATAGGCATTTGTGGCAGTTTAATGCATAATTAATGAATAATTTTTATACATTTTGGCGCACGTGGGTGAACTGATAGGTGAACTGGGGAAGAAATTGTTAGTGAGCAAGTTCAGATAGCCATCTATCCTGTGTGAAACTTTAAAGAAATTTGAACGAATCTTTCTTGACCAAAACGTGCAAACAGACCCGCGACAGACTGAAAAAATGAAAACAATGACACATAACTTCTTGAAAATATGACCCATAATCTCAATTTTTTGTATTAGGGGCCCAAAATGGGTTTGTTCCGCCTTTAAATACTTTTCGTAAAGGCCTTACCGTTAAAGGCGTTTTCGTTGATGTGGGATATCTGGTTGCTGGAAAGGATTAGGGTGACTAGCGTGGTACAAGTGCTGAAGGATTGAGCACCAATGCTTTTTAGCTTGTTGCCATCCAAGTTGACAAGTTTGAGTCGCTTGTAGGGCTTGAGATCACCTGGAAAGCAAGTGATTGTAACGGTGTGTTTTAATCTACAAACGTGCTTCAGGCGCTTGGCAGCATTTAACGGCATTCTGACGTGAATCGATGTCAAAAAAAGTTATTAATCTTCCTTCTACCAAAACTTCAAAGATTTCGTCAAATGATTACTCTGTCAAATGCACAACTTATTTAGAAAACTGTTAACCCTTAAAATTTTGGTAACATATCTTATGTTCCACTTAGAAGGTTCATAAA
This sequence comes from Phallusia fumigata, assembly GCA_008931825.1. Lineage (NCBI taxonomy): Eukaryota > Metazoa > Chordata > Ascidiacea > Phlebobranchia > Ascidiidae > Phallusia > Phallusia fumigata. The sequence goes on along the minus strand of QXVZ01024732.1, from coordinate 3,404 downwards.
AACACTGTTTGCAAACCCCGTTACTATTGGTGGTTTTACCAAAAGTTTTGCAAAAAGCTTTTCAACGACTTCAATTTATGGCATAGTTTAATGGTGCAAGTTTTGGAGTTACAATGTAACTTATCCGGGTTTATCATTAACTAAAACGCCCTCGCAGCAAGCAACAGACGACCGACAAACGTAAGAGGATATGTCAAAGCTTTTGTTTGCGCAGCGATAATAAATCCTGGAGGAAAAAGGGAAAATATTGGACTTCACAAAGGCTGATGCAACTGGAAGGAATTTTTAGGATAAAAACACTTTTAACACGCAGACTCTGTTTTCTGATTTCTTCTCATATTTTAAAGCACAGTTGTAAGTCAAACCTACGAAGTATAAACATTTATCAGTTCGATTTACAAATTGAACTTGTAAAACCGGAATACCAATCATTGTTATGTGTTATTAATTAAAGCTACAGGCGAATGCAGCTCAATTTAATGCAAAAATTATCGCTTTCAAAATAATTTAATAGCGCCTCATTTGGTTGGCACCGTTCGTGTATATACCTAACCTTGGCAAAGTCTGCCCTACTTTTCAACTGCACCCTGATGGTGAAATTGACAATGGCCTCATGGTGTTTGCTATTATACCAAGGTATTGAATCGGAACCCTTTTGTACACATTGGTACGAAGCCTTGGTTCGTATTGTTATCCAATATTTCTAAAACACAATCAGAAAATCAAATGAAATCGTTGTATTTCTGTCAACCGTTTCCAAACCAGTAAGCCGAGAGTTTAGCCTCACAGGTAAAAATGCAAAAACAAACCACTTGCAGGTTTATTTTTTCACATTAAATTGGAATTGTTTTTACAAGACGGAATATTAGTTTTGCTTGTGTAAAAGTTGTGTAGGCCTTTTGCGAAAAAGGGTTACGTAGCTTAGGCCAATAGCGATTGTGAAACTATTTCATTACGATGTATTCACTATGTACAAGCACTTAGTTATGTTTCTAACTAAGCTACTTTGCGTTGTGCTAAAGTTCGTGTTGTGCGTTCTAGTTGGTTACCGAACTCGAACGATGCGCAAACAAAATTCCCGCAAATAGGAAGCAAGCGCCAGTCCGGCACCACAAAAGGTTTTACTAAGTGGCAGTGGCGCTGCGAACTTCTTTTACACTACACATCAACCCACGATTTATCGGGGTTTTATAACGGAACATGGGTTTTTATGGTACAATATATATAAGACTGCTGGGCGATACTTGATATTTGCCAAAAGCAAGCAACCCCGACACGTACACCCGTATATCGCAATACAGCTCTCTCAGTGGTGAAAGGAGGCCGTTACAAAGGTAAAAATACAAAAGTCTCAGCGTAAAAATACAAATCTCAGCGTAACACACACTGTATATCGAAATACAACCAACTCAGTGGTGAAAGTTAAGCCGTTTAAACGGTAAAAATGTAAGAGTCTCAAAAAATGTAAACGCAAATGTGTCCCAAGTATCAATTGCTGCATAGCCTGTAGTTGTCGTTTCTATTTGTGTATTTGTGTCAATAGGTAACCGTGTTGCGTAGCTTTATTTTCGGGACGATAACGACACATCCCGGATCGTTCTGGAAAGAAAACTTTTCTACTTTCATCACTAAACTCACTTTGGAGATTATCGAGGCATGTTGAGTTGAAATACAAGCGCACGCTATCAGCTGGATTCATATACGCTGTGACTTGGCTTGGTTGCGGAATTCGAGACAGATTGGAATCGTCACACCACATTTCCTCAACCGTGTAATCAACATAGCACCTGCCACGAAAATGTTTGTGTGAAATCAAGCCCCTATTTGGGCGACTTTTAGCTGATAAGGTAACAAGTTTTGAACAGCTATCTTCAGGGTATTTTTGTTAGCATAAGTTTTTGCACTATACTTGTAAGGTTAGTGGTAAGCTGATTGACCTATTGTTCTTTGATGAGCAAAACACCCAAGTGGCAATTCTCAAAGTCGTAACACTGAAACACGTTTAAGAATTTTAATGTAGACGGCGGTTTAAAGAATAAGTTGAGGTAAGCAAACCCAAATCAATTCGTCCTTCCAACCATGCAAATAAAATGATAAACATGACCCCAGGATGACCTGGTAGTTTACGCCACCGCCTTGCACTCGTATGGTTATGGGTTCTAATCCCTCAGGGACTATTGAATTTTCATGAGCAAGGGCTTTGCATAAACCCATGGAATGGTTTAAACAAAGTTACCAGTTCCCAAACCATAAAAAGCATCAAAACGGGTCCCATGAAATTTTAGGAATACATCGGACAAACGTTGCTTCTAAACAACATGTAAAACAACCTACATCTTTTCTCTGCGTGGCGTTCCATCCTTGCAACTGTAAGCCAACGTGCATTCGGTCCATACCAAGACGGCTTTCGCGATGAACAACTGCAGGTATCGCATTTTTACCCAGTGGTATTCAAGCTATGATCTAATTAGCTTTCAGCTGTTGGCAACTTACACGAAGATACCAATACAGCTACGAAACGCCTGCAGAAATGAAAACATGATAAGGGATGCCATTGTCAGGGAAATGACTCCTAACTGGAAATACAAAGCTCATGTTTCAAACAGCTAATATGCTCTGAAACACAGATGTGTTGACCGTGTTTGACTTAAATAGTATAATGTTAGGACGATAAACCTTTAATGGGCAAGGCGAGCAATATAAAGCATTAAGAACATCTGGTGTATCTGCAGTTAACACACTAATTCCGTTCGTCTTTTTTTTTTCAAGCCACAAGCTTCGTGTTTTGCCAGCACATACAGAGTTTAAACTTTGGCTTCTTTTTATTGAAATTGCAAACTGTAGAAACAATTTAGTTTATAGATTTTTTACTTCATATTTTGTCTACTGCCATTAAACCGAATAATAAACATGTGACCAATAGATTAAAGAGTGCGCAACATTATAGAAACCCCAGCTTTAAGTTCAGCCTTTGTTAACAATAATCCTCAACCTCAACTGCTGTATCAAACCAAGCAATCCATGCAGCTGCGGCCAATCTGTGAAAGGTTAATTTGTCCCCGAGTGGTGTGATGTGCACTGCGGCGTCACCTAATTTTGAACCGCAAGCGCAAATATTGTTGTGTGCGTTAAACGATCAACACTTTGGCACGCTTTAGCGGGTTCACGAACGAGCTTTGTGCAGCAAAACGTGACGATGTGTCAAAGTTAACTGCAATTGTTGATCAGTCGATCAAGTATTTCATGTTTTAAATGTTTAGGTACAATTGCTTAAACCACTTTGTTGAACTTCCATTAATTTTTAACTTTTACAAAATAGGAAAACGAGACACAGACAGGAAGAGTACCTTTATTAAAAACTTAGCTGCCAGAGGACTTGCATGCAGTGAATACGATATCATGCA